>JBCEWE010000001.1:0-48253 GCA_039877035.1 Silurus lanzhouensis
ATCAATTTAAGACACATTACCAAAAATGTTTATTAGAACTGTGAAGAAGAAGAGCTTGACAAATTTTGACAACTGGTTTAACCATTTGCATTAATGATTTATGCAATGAATTGGTGCCTACATTTTGGGGGTTAAAACCATTTAGGTGAAACTAGAATAATACATTTTGATAAACATGACATAACAACTGATAATGTAGGAAAAAGCAGACACTTGTACACAATCGATTAAATGACGTACAAAAGCATTTGCAATTTGATCAAAGCAATGAGAAATGTTCTTATATGAGCACAAATGACTAAATGATGTGGAGTTGAACAAGTAATTTGAGAATTTCATTCTGATCTGAGAAACGCTGCAGGGCGACTGAGAAAAACTGTAAAAGAGAATGCGTTGTCCAGGCACTTGTGTAGTGCCATTTTATGTCATCCAATTTGTGTTGGGAATATGACATTTCCCATTGGTCTCCCCTGACTGGTTCTTGGTCTTCCCCCCCATAAAAATATCCTAGAATTGCCCCTGGGTAATGGTGCTCATGACAGGTAGTTGGGGCCAATGATGCTTTTTTCTTGGCAGTTTTGATCACCCTTTGCAGGGCTTTACATTCACACACAAAGGATCCTCCAAGGAGTTGGTCAGGATGCTCTCAATGATGCAACGCTAAAAACACCTTAGAATTCGTGAGGACAGATGTTATTTATTAAGACTCCTCAAGAAGTACAGGTGCTGTTGTGCCTCCCTAACCAGAGCTAAGTGTTCTGGTGCTAGGACAGATCCTCAGAGATGCTGGAGACTCTCTCTACCACAGTTCCATTGATGTACACTGGGAGTGTCTTCTGCTGTTAGATTTTCAAAATCCAAAATGAGCTCTTTAGTCTTCATTGCAGCAAGTGAATATTTGATCTCAAAGTTGATGTGTTAGAAGCAGGAAAAATGGTCATGTTTTTTCAGAGTCAAATTGGGATGGCTAGCCGACCAGGGTTAATGCAGAAGTTAATGTTGTTATTGCTTGATAGGTCAGGACTGTTTTGGCAGCAAAAGGTGGACCAACACAATATTAGGTAGGAGGTCATAATGATAGTTTTGTCTATTGGTGTCCATTAGGTCAGTGTATTTGTTGTACATAAACAGTATGTAACTTAGATATGTCCAGAGTGTCCTAAAGGGACTTAGCTCACATCCAACACAGTAACATTTGTATGTAATGCAAATAGACACATGAATGATAGAATTCATGAAATACGATCACTACTTGACTCAAATAAACATCTCAAAGTAACGGTGCCTGTTCCTTTCCAACAATTATGGCATTTCATCCATTGGCCCAATTTTATCTGCGAAATTACTTGCTGTAAAAAAAGAAATTAATATTGAAATAAAATAAATATTTTAACTTTTTTTTTCATCATAGCCAAACATTATTTAAAATGCTTCAAAGAATGCTTTAATATCCATCTTGTGATAGATAATACAATGAATTTATTGATTAATATGATATTAATATGAATTACCTGTAACTACAGTGAGATCAGTGTTGTGTATCTCACTATGTACAGTAAGGTGTAGAGTTGAGTCATTTCTGAACACAGCTCTGTGAGGATTCTGTATAATAGTGCTGTATGTGCTGAACTTTACACATGAGGAACACGTCTCTAGAAGACCACACCCAGGAAGTGCTGCTGTTGTAGTATAACTTTGTGCAGATCATCACTTTACAGCATCAGTTACAGTGAACTGAGTCTTTCTAGCTTTTATCTCCCATAAATAATGTCTTTATACTGAGGAAGATTATGATGATGGGAAGCAGATGATAATATTTTCTATTAATTTGTCCACAAACCCATAAATATATACACTATTAAGAGTAAACTATTGGTGTGATGACTTCAGTGCAATTTACCTACGTAATTTGAAAAAGATTAATTGCTATTAAAAGCTTATTTTTATACACCAACTATTTCCTATTTAGAGATTTTGAAATTATGGCAGTTTTCTGAGGCTCCCACACAGAAAATAATAAGTTAATACTAATATTGAGCACAAAGACATTGTGAGTTTCTCAGACAGCTGTGTGGGATTTGTATGTGCTGTAAAGAGTGTTAACTACAATGTGTGTAATGTAACTACAATATGTCTTGCTGAAATACCACTGCACACTGTGTTCACATTTAACTGTTGGAACACAATTTTTTATGATATTGTACAGTACAGACCAAAAGTTTGGACACACCTTCTCATTCAAAGAGTTTTCTTTATTTTCATGACTATGAACATTGTAGATTCACACTGAAGGCATCAAAACTATGAATGAACACATGTGGAATAATATATGGAATTATATACATAACAAAAAAGTGTGAAATAACTGAAAAATGTCATATTCTAGGTTCATCAAAGTAGCCACCTTTTGCTTTGATTACTGCTTTGCACACTCTTGGCATTCTCTTGATGAGCTTCAAGAGGTAGTCACCTGAAATGGTCTTCCAACAGTCTTGAAGGAGTTCCCCGAGAGATGCTTAGCATTTGTTGGCCCTTTTGCCTTCACTCTGCGGTCCAGCTCACCCCTAAACCATCTCGATTGGGTTCAGGTCCGGTGACTGTGGAGGCCAGGTCATCTGGTGCAGCACCGCATCACTCTCCTTCTTGGTCAAATAGCCCTTGATGCCTTCAGTGTGACTCTATGATTCTCATAGTCATGAAAATAAAGAAAACTCTTTGAATAAGAAGGTGTGTCCAAACTTTTGGTCTGTACTGTAAGTATTTTAAGGTGAGTCAGTGCACAAGTGAAAAAAACACTTGCTGTGTTAAAGTCGTTCTCTTTTCTTCACAAGATGGTTTAGTGAATTCATATGAATTCAAACCCCCATCTTGTGAAGAAAAGAAAAAGACTTTAACACAGCAAGTGTTTTTTCACTTGGGTTTATCTCTATGATCCAGTTCATCCTAAATAATAGGTTACTGGGAAAAATAAGTTTTTTAAATACACAAATCATGACAGTAAGTTTACACAACTGTAATAAAAATACATGTATATATATATATATATATATATATATATATATATATATATATATATATATATATATATATGCAACATGTTGTTCATTCAATATGCTGTAATTAATTGGATTTGCTGACAGACATTGCTTGTAATAAGATACTCATTCTTAGAAATCTACAGTTTCATCTGAACACATCTGGTAAAATGAGGATTGAAAAGCATACAAGTAGTTTAGCAGAATAACTAAACTGTGTAGAGGTTTTTGTACAGTGCAGCTGGATTTCCTGTCACTGTGGGCACCAGAGCACAGTAGTATAGATCAGAGTCTGATACAGCAGCAGAGGAGATGATCAGATTCACTTGTTTATTAGTTTTATCAACTTCAGCATCCAGACGTGGTGGCATGGGGTTTGTTTTAAATCCACTTGGATCGATGTAAAGAAGGAACATAGGATTAGATTTTGATTGTTGTCTGTACCAGTGCAAGTAGGGCGTTGTATCACTTGTTTCGTATCTGCAGGACAGAGTAACATCATCACCTTCAGCTACAACTTTATGAGTGGAAAGTGACTCTATTGAATCTGCCATGGAGTCACCTGTCATAGAGAAGAGAACATAATCATTTTTAACCTTTAAACAAGCAAGTAAATGTACATAACAGTTAGATTTTTAGTGGCTAATTAATAACTAAATTAACAATTAAGTCAATGTATAACTCACCTAATGACATCCACAGAATAATGAATAGAACAGTGAACATGATGAATAGTTTTTATCTGAATGAAATTTCCTGGGGTCTTTTTGAAATGAACATCTTGAAGGTTCATGAAGCTCCACCCCACAGCATCACATGACAGTGGTGGTGATGTTGATGGCAGATTGGTATTACATTCAGTCTCACATGGGGAATCTGTGAGACAGACTCACAGGAAAATAATAAAAAATAGATTTATTTATAAATAAAAAATAGATGTCAGTCCATAAACACTATAAATGAAAGTTTTAGTTCACTGGTTGATCAGGTTTTAAACACATTTTACAGTTCATTTAAAATAAATAGAATTATTTATCAGCATTTTATCTGGCAGCTACATTCTGAATGTAACCTAAAAAAACAGATAAACAGATTTTTTTTTAAATATAAATCCAGATTTTGATTATTTTACACGAATTAAACGCTGATCTATTGATATAATTTAACAGAAAAATACCAATAAAAATATTAAAGGTGTAAGTGTCTCAGTATTCACCCCTGTTGATGTGAATCCTCCTAAAGGCTCTACAGGAAAGAGACTTGGTTACAGAGAGAAAAGAGCACTTTTTGGCAGGTGTTGTGTTGATTGGTTGCTTGATTTCTGCCCTTTATTGTAGTCTTACCTCCACTATTACTTCAATATAGAACAAAATTCTGTTAGCTCATTTCACTGCATGGATCAGATTATTCAGTATGCCACTGGAGCTTGAAGTGTCACTTATTCATCAGAAGTATTGCTGTAAAGATGCTGACTGTCTCAACTTTGTTGGAAAAGTGCAACTTTTTTATCTGTCGGTAAATTATAACTTTCCTTGATCTAACAGTAAATACAACTGGGCATTTGTAAAGTATTAAATAAATATAAAATACTCAAAAATATGTTCAATAAAGTGAAAATATATATATCTGCAGCACCAGAAATCCATAAATGTAAAAGAGTGCAAAAACTCTTTCTTTCTTTTTCTTTTGAGGTATGTGAAGTTTGTAATGTCAGTGTGCTGGATCAAGGGCTATTTAATAAGCTGGCAATTAATAATTTTTTTTTTTATGAAACCATACTGTTAATTTAAGATATCATTTTGGACTTTTGTTACATCCTCATAATAAAAGTATTACATCTTAAATTTATTATATCCCTGACCGCAACAAAGGAAAGAGTCCATTGTTGGGATGGCTGAGGTCCTTCATAATCCTTCTGGCTCTGGTCCTGCACCGCGGGCTGTAGATGTCATGCAGATTAGCGAGCTCGGTGTGGATGGTACGTTTAGCTGAACGCACCACCCCCTGAAGGGGCTCGCCTGACCTGCATGGTGCTGTTTCCGAACCAGGCCTTGATGCTACCCATCAGAACGCTGTCAATGGTGCCGGTGTAGAAAGTCTTTAGCACCTGAGAAGGTAGTTTAACCTTCTGGAGTCTGATTTGCCGTCGGCGCCCAAACGTGCTTTTTTCAGATGCCAGCAAATTGAGCTTAAACTGCTCGGTCATATTTGATCAAACATGTCAAAGTAATACATCATTTAAATCTGTAAAGGGTCTACTTTCATTTGTGTATGCTCACTTTATAAATAAAACGTATTTTTATTTAATGAATAAAATAATCGGAGTCTGGAGTCTGAGGGTGTTTTGGGCCCCTTGAGAAATTTTGACGTGCTCTTACATTTGGTTCTTTTTAGTTGCTTTTAAATGTAATATTGACAAAAGACTTATTACACTATATTCAGCACAAACTGGGCCACCATAATATGTAAACAACATGTGTGTGTGTATTTTTGACAAAATAAGGTTTATGCATGGTTTTTGAAAAGCAAAAAAGCAAAAAAAAAAAAAAAAGCTCACTGAAATAAGGCCATAAAACCTATAGTAAACATGTTTTCACAAGACTTTTGAGAACAGATGATCTAATGAGTCGCATAATGAGCTGTGGATCACTGAGCCAGGATCTGAGTGAGAAGTACAGTACTACAAGAAAAAATATGTCTCCTTTGTGGTTTATTTAAAATACACATTAGCAAGGACAGCAGTAAAAAGGGAATTGTGTAACAATAAAACAATACCGTACAGTATGTATAAAAAAGATTAAAACAAAAACAAACAATACAGTAAAGTAGTTAAAAAATGTAAGTAAAAAAAATCAAAAATCCCTGTGCCACTCTTGAAAGCAGTTCCTGTTCAGCTGAAGACACAGGTGAACATCGCATGCCAGTCATTTCCATGGTGTTTTGTGGTGCTTACCATGCAATGTACACACAGCTCTTGCGGCCAGCAGTGGCAACATTTCTGACATCAGAGGACAGTTCAGATCCTGAAACGGTACATTTTACATTTACATTTACATTTGTGGCATTTAGCAGACGCCCTTATCCAGAGCGACGTACAAACGTGCTTTAAATCTCTAGTAGTGAATAAATCTACACTGGTACACAAGAATACAAACTCAATATAAATACAACTCGAATTCTACAAACTTGGAAAGTGCTAATTTAGGTATTTCAGGAAGAGGTAGGTCTTCAGTCGTCGCTTAAAGATAATCAGGGATTCTGCTGTCCGAACATCTAGGGGAAGTTCATTCCACCACCTCGGTGCCAGAACAGAGAAGAGCCTTGAATTGTACTTACCTCTCATTCTGAGAGAAGGTGGTACCAGTCGAGCAGTGCTGGAGGATCTCAGACAGCGTGGTGCAGTGCGAGATGTGATGAGGTCACTGAGGTAAGATGGTGCTGGTCCATTTTTGGCCTTGTAGGCAAGCATCAGTGTTTTGAATCTGATACGTGCAGCTACTGGAAGCCAGTGAAGGGAGCGCAGCAGTGGGGTGGTGTGGGAAAACTTGGGCTGATTGAACACAAGTCGTGCAGCTGCATTTTGCATCATTTGCAGTGGACGAATAGCGTTCAGGGGAAGACCTGCCAGCAGAGAGTTGCAGTAGTCCAGTCTTTAAATGACTAGAGACTGAACAAGCACCTGGGCAGCCTGTATGGACAGAAATGGTCGGATCCTTCGGATGTTATAGAGAAGAAATCGACAAGAACAAGCAACATTAGCGACATGTGGGAAAAAAGACAGTTCATTGTCCATAGTTACCCCAAAGTTACGAGCAGTGGCTGAAGGGGAGAGCAGAGAGTCATGAAGTGTTATTTGTAGATCTTGACCTGGAGATGAATCACCTGGGATGACCAGCAGTTCTGTTTTGCTGGGGTTGAGTTTAAGTTGGTGAGCCCTCATCCATAAAGATATGTCTGACAAGCATGTTGAGATCCGAGCGGAAGCTGTGGTATCTGATGGAGGGAAAGAAAAGATGAGTTGAGTGTCATCTGCATAGCAGTGATAAGAAAACCCATGTGAGGATATGACTTCACCAATGGAGTGGGTATAGAGGGAGAAAAGGAGGGGACCAAGTACCGAGCCTTGTGGGACACCGGTGGTGAGTCTGCATGGGGCAGATGTGGATCCCCTCCATGTTACCTGGTATGAGCGACCTTCCAGGTAGGAAGCAAACCATTCCCATGCTGTTCCGCAGATACCAAGGCTCTTGAGGGTTGACAAAAGTATCTTGTGGTTGACTGTGTGAGTGTCTCTTCTACCTTACCAGAAGAGAGTAAATTCAAGATAGAGCTAAAGCACACTGAAGATTGAGCTGGTTACGCCTTCAATATAAGTGGGTAAGCCCTGCCCACAATTCACACCTCAAGTGAGACTGAAACTACTCTTGATTAATCACCTGACCAAGCTAATAAGCACAGACCAACACTCTAGAATCAACTGAGTTAAATAGATATACAAAGTTAGAATCCTACCTTACCAGAAGAGAGTAAATTCAAGATAGAGCTAAAGCACACTGAAGATTGAGCTGGTTACGCCTTCAATATAAGTGGGTAAGCCCTGCCCACAATTCACACCTCAAGTGAGACTGAAACTACTCTTGATTAATCACCTGACCAAGCTAATAAGCACAGACCAACACTCTAGAATCAACTGAGTTAAATAGATATACAAAGTTAGAATCCTACCTTACCAGAAGAGAGTAAATTCAAGATAGAGCTAAAGCACACTGTACATGATCAGTACAGGTACATGATCAGAGTTGGTCCGCTTTGGCACTACTTTCTGTGTGACGCTTCAAAGCTCTGCAATAAGTTGATCTATAAATTCTTTATGGGACACGTTACCATACAGTTCTTTATGAACAATGAAACTTGGTGGCAGTGATGTCCAAGAAATGTAGAAAAATCTTTCGGACAGCTGTGTGGGATTTGTAGGTGCTATAAAGAGTGTTAACTACAATGTGTGTAATGTAACTACAATATGTCTTGCTGAAGACATACCACTGCAAACTGTGTTCACATTTAACTGTTGGAACACAATCTATTATGATAACGTAAGTATTTTTAAGGTGATCAGTGCACTTTCTGGAGGAAAGAAGTGTATTTGTGTTAAAGCAGGGAGTTGAATTCATATGAATTCACTACACCATCTTGTGAAGTAAAGAGATACTTTAACACAGCAAGGATTTTTTTTCACTTGGGTTTATCTCTATGATCCAGTTCATCCTAAATAATAGGTTACTGGGAAAAATAAGTTTTTTAAATTCACAAATCATGACAGTAAGTTTACACAACTGTAATATAAACTCATGTATATATGCAACATGTTGTTTATTCAATATGCTGTAATTAATTGGATTTGCTGACAGACATTGCTTGTAATAAGATACTCATTCTTATAAATCTACAGAGTTTCATCTGAACACATCCAGTAAAATAAAGATTGAAAGGCATACAGGTAGTTTAGCAGAATAACTAAACTGTGTAGAGGTTTTTGTACAGTGCAGCTGGATTTCCTGTCACTGTGGGCTCCAGAGCACAGTAGTATAGATCAGAGTCTGATACAGCAGCAGAGGAGATGATCAGATTCACTTGTTTATTAGTTTTATCAACTTCAGCATCCAGACGTGGTGGCATGGGGTTAGTTTTAAATCCACTTGGATCGATGTAAAGAAGGAACACAGGTTAGATTGTGGATGTTGTCTGTACCAGTGCAGGTTGGGGTTTGCATAACTTGTTTCATAGTTGCAGGACAGAGTGATATTTTCACCTTCATCTACAGATTTATGAGTAAAATGTGGTTTTATTGAATCTGCCAAGGAGTCACCTGTCATAAAGAACATAAGTTTTAAGATTTTACATAATCAAACTAAAGATCGCACTGATAAATCACCATTAATGTTTTTGTGAAATAAAAAGTCAGTGTATAACTTACCTAGTGAAAGCCACAGACACATGAATATAACAGTGAACATGATGAAGGCTTTAGTTAAAAGAAAATATTCTGAGGTCTGAATATATGAACATCTTAAAGGTTCATGAAGCTCCACCCCACAGCATCAGATGACAAAGTCACCAATGTTACTGACAGCAAACACAAAGTGTAGGCAGGTGTGATTATTTAAATACAATCATTTTGTATGAGGAACTCAGGTGTGTCAGAGAAGTATGTGAGGGTATGTGAGGGTGGTGCAGGACATGTTTTAGCTGACAATTATTTAGTGTTTATAAAGAAACCATACTGTTAATTTAAGACATAATTTTGTACTTTTGTTGCATCCTCATAATAGAAGTATTACATCTTTAATTCATGATTTAATTTATTTCATCAAAATCACCAGCAGAGATCAGTATTTTTACTTAAAGTTTTGTTTTTAGTTGATTTCTTCAATTCAATTTGATTTTATTTGTACACTAGAAAACTTTTAACAGTGCACATTGTCCCAAAGCAGCTTTAAAGAAATGAACAGAAAACAAATGTGAAATTTAAAATGTATAAATTAGTCCTCAAACAATTATCCACTGTAGTGAAATGCATTGATTAATTGTTTAAACAAAACACATTATTAGCATGTGTATGATGATGATTGTTGATATACAAACCAAATAAACATCAAACTCCTGGAACTGAGACAGAGGAGTGTATTTAAGTGAAACAGGTGAACAGCGCCCCCTACTGGGGGAGAAAAAAGGCTTTTTGTACAGTGTGTATGAGTTTTGTGTCACTGTGGGCTCCATGGCGCAGTAGTACAGTGCAGAGTCTGATACTGCAGCAGGAAAGATCTCCAGATCTACTTTCTTTTTGTCTTTATAAAGTCTGATGGATATTCTTGGGTCAAGTTGTTCAGCTCTAGTGACATAATCTGAGGATTTAATAATACGCAGAAGAAACTCTGGTCCTGATTGAGGTTTTTGTTGATACCAGTGGAGATAATCAGCTGAGTCATCATATGTGCAGGTCAGTGTGGTGTTACTGCCTTCAGGTGAAGATATAATGGTTTGTTCTGGTGTAATGCTGCTGCCAACAGCTCCTGCTGTAAACACATTACAACAACAAATATTTCTCATTTCATTTCTTAAGGACCAACTGAATCATCATGTTTGTGTTTCAGTACAAATCTCCAGCATCCACATAAAGTTTGTGTAGAATATAAAAGACTTACCAATGATTTGAACAACTATAAAAAAAAAGAAGTGGAACATGATGGTTGTGTCTTGCAGTAGATATAAATGTCAGTATCTCTGTGAAACTGTCTAAACTGTATCTCACCACATCGAGCTCCGCCCACTTTAACTGAGGTGTAGTCATGACGATTCTGTCATCAATCCCTCAGTTTGTAGTCGTGTGAATTCTGCCCTCATTTCACCTAAACACTTAGAATGTATTTCAGAGTGACGTCTTGATACAGTGACGTCTTTAGATATGATACAGATGCTATTCAGGGGAGAGAATCAGAAAGTAAGAGAGTAGCTACATGTGTGACGTGTGTTGGACAGGAATTATGGATTTCTACTTTGTTACTGTATATAATTACGTTTATGAAATGTCTGTATCAGAGTACTTTACTTATTAAATAATACATCATTTATATATAGATACTTTTTATTATATACTTTATATTGTTAATATCGATTGTTAAAATCGTCTACTTTGTTATTTTTTTTTTATCTATTTTAGAGGTTATAGTGACAGTTTACTTTAAAACATTACATTTTGTGTGAAATTGTAAATAACACCAGGTATCATCTGTTTTATATGTTTCTGGAGAATTTGTTAGTGATTATATTAATACAAGTTCACTGCTAGCAAAGGATGCTGGTGTTGTATAGAGAGTATTAATTCTGACATTAAAATATCAATTAAACCTGAGAATAATATTTATTTAATGTGATAAAGAAACTATTACTTCTTCCACTCCATTCATCATACAAATAATTTATTTCAATAAATGTAACAGAAGTAAGAAAGTCTCATTACAGATAATTTAATATTAATAATAATGAATTCATAAACTACATAAACTATATAATTACACAGAAAACTATTTCATATTTGTTTTGTTCTCGGTATCGATTTCCCCAATACCGGTCTTGGAAATCGTTGGTATCGGATCAAAAATAAGCTGAAATGCTGAAGCTGAAACAGTTTTTGCAACAAAATGACGGATGTTTCCACAAGATGTCGCTGTGTCACTTCAGGGCTCTGAACGTTACTGCAGTCGCTCCAGCGCCACTTTCTGAGGGAAAACCAGGCGGATGAACGGCGCGGCGGCGGTTTGCAGGAGGAGGAGGTGGAGGTTTTAGTCAATTCATACCAAAAGTAACATATTCAATAATAAAGCTAAAAAGCCAAACAGTGATCCAGGATTGTGGTGTCTTCATTCACGTAACATTAAAGCTTTACTTTTATCCTTACTCAGAAATGACATTGAGATGAACGTATCTAGGAGAAGCACTAGAAGGAACAGCAGAAAGAGCAGGATGATGGAGATGGAAGGTGCTGAACGATCAAGGGTGGATGAGTCCAGTTTACTGCAGGAGCCTGTGGAGATTCACCTTCCTGCAGCTCACAACTGATCATGAGTTAATTTGTCAAAATATAAATTTGAAATAAAATAAAATAAGAGTGCTTTCTTTCTGGAATCAGTTGCATATAAATGTTAAAGTGATCTTGACATACATTATGGGAGTTTGTTTAAAAATCTGTGCAGAAAAACCATGAAACAACATCAGTGATATCATCAACAACCTGCAAAGGACAGGCATGAAGGTACAGTAGCATGATCCATTGTTAGAAGAAAGCTTATCAAGAATCAGAATATCTGGTTGGAATTTTCTAATAAATATAATGATGATTCTAGACAAACATTTAGAAACCAAGATTATCCAAAGTAATGAACATTCCATCTGCCAATTTACAGAGAAGTGCATCAAAATAAAATTAGAAGGAAATACTGCAACACAACGACCCAAAAAAACCCACAACCAAAACATGAGACCTTATCAGAGTAAGTAAGCTGGAACAGTGTACAGTAAAAGATCATGAAATGTTCAAATTCATATTGGCATAAGTGAAATCTCCAAAATTGCACCACACTCAGTGAAAATACACAGTAATCAGAGAAGCTACAGTCTCATATACACAACACAACGATGAGCCACCTGGACTACAGAAAACAGAATTATGCAAAGATGCTGTCTGTGGAATACAGATCAGCGTTAAACACCATAATTCTCTCCACGCTCACCTGGAACTCCCCCTGCCGCTGTGTCAATGGATCTACAACTTTCTGACAGACAGACCACAAGCTGTACGGGTGGGCAAACACACCTCATCCACCCTCATCCTCAGCACTGGAGCTCCCCAGGGTTGTGTTCTGAGCCCCCTGCTATACTCACTGTACACATATGACTGTGTGGCCACATCCAACTCTACCACCATCATCAAGTTTGCTGACGATACTGTTGTGGTGGGCCAGATCTCCAACAACGATGAGACGGCCTACCTACAGGAGGTTAAAAATCTGGAGAGATTGTGGTGAGAACAACCTTCTCCTGAACGTCAGCAAGACTAAGGAGTTGATAGTGGACTTCAGCACGAAGCAGGAGCGGTCATACCAACCGCTAAACATAAACGGAACTTCAGTGGAAAGAGTGGACAGTTTCCGGTACCTAAGTGTTCACATTAAACAGGACCTGTCTTGGTCCTGTCAAATCAACACTCTGCCCCGGCAGCATCTGTACCATCTGAGACTCTTAAGGGACTGTAAACTACCCTCTCAGGTGTTAAAGACTTTCTACACCTGCACCATTGAGAGCGTTCTGACCAGTAGCATCACTTCTATGTATGTGAATGTGACAAATAAGATTTGATTTGATTGAATATACAAATTAACTTTTATTGATGCATTGGGTTTCTTGGGCTGCTGAGAAGTGGAAGTGGTGAGCAGTATGTGAATAGCTGGAGATGATGCCTGCTACTGGCCTCTGTATAAACCCCCCAATTATATAACACAAGGTCAGCGTTAGCATGAGACACAAGGAGCTGACTGGGAAACAGACAAAGTGCAGTCATTCTACAAAGCACAGTTTTACATAACTTACATTAGACATGTGCATGCTTCCACCTGACAGCAGTGCACACAAACAACATCTGACCCCTAGCCCCAACACCCCCACCCCACCCCACCGACTCTGAGAGCTTCAGGAAAACATGTTTTAAGCATGATACATTAAAATTTTTAAACATTTTATTGAATTAATGTTTGATTATCATGTTTAAACAGTCTTTCAATTTCTTCAAGCTGCATTTGCTGCCATATGTTTTAGTCTGTGGTTAAAAGATAACATGTTGGTAAAGCAGGTTTCTTTGATGTGGTTTCAGAAACTTCATATATACCATGTTTGTTTTTGTACAGCCTTTCAGTCACTTTGTATTACTGTGCTGGTGTTAAAAAAGAGCAGTGATAGAGAGCAGAATCTGAGAGCTTTAAACCTCTGATAGTAAGTTCAGTAGAGTTTCTGCTTGTTTCTGTCTCTAATCGCTGATCAGCAGGACTGCTCTTTTCATAACTCGACCTCCCACCTTTAAACAGTAAATACTGTGGTGCACTATTAGGATAATGTTTGTACCAGTAAAGCCAAATGAATTCACCGCTTGTATCATATGAACATTTCAGAGTAACAGTGTCTGCATCCTTCCTGACCATGTTGGTGTCTTCATTTGAAGGCGAAATCTTATTCGCAAAACTGCCTGTTGGAAAATAAAATTTTAAACATACTCAAAGATTTAATAACTATAAAAGCATGGTAGCATTATAAATATTAAAGACGGTGAATATGAAGTACCTGTAACTACAGTGCGAATCAGTGTTGTGTATCTCACTATGTACAGTAAGGTGTAGAGTTGAGTCATTTCTGAACACAGCTCTGTGAGGATTCTGGATAATAGTGCTGTATGTGCTGATCTTTACAAACACTCCAAGGAAGTGCTGTTTCAAAAATCCAAAAAGTGAGTTCAATCCACTTCTGGCCTTGAGCAAGGCCTTAATCACAAAGCTGTTCAGTTGTATGAATGAAAATAATGTAAATGATTATCAGTAATCGTTTAATCTTGGTTACACTTCTATAACTGTCCATATGCAGTATAGTGTATATCTTCATCCTCAGTAACTGCTTTAATATGTTTAGGGTTGGGTTTTGAGACCAGAAACACTCTGGATGTAACACCAGTGCAACACAGGATACGATTCATTCACTCATTCAGACTTACAGGCAATTTAATATTGAGTACTGGTCAAAAGTCTGGAGTCATCATCCCTTAATCACATAATTATGTTAAAAATTATATACAAATTCTGCTTTATGTTAAAAATCTTTTTATTTGTTGTGTCTATGATCAAACTCACATGTGTATATACTGTAAATACATATGTGTATCAATAACACATGAACAAATGAAGATATTATTATTGAATACAGCAGGTTGTGAGTGAGAAAGAAACGATTCATCAATTTAATTCCACATAATGTGTTCCAATAAAATATACTATGAAGCATCAAATAATATAGATTTGTGGGTAGATAACTGTAATAATAGTGTAGCTGTTAAATCCCTTATCATTCTGTACTATTTCCTCCAGCTGCATGTTATGTTCATGTCTGTGGTTTACTGACAGTTTGGTAAAGCGAAGCTTTTTGATCTGTGGGTTTGAAAGCTTCCTATATACCTTTGTTAGGTTTGTGTACAGCTTTACATTGACTCTGTATTACTGTGTAAACACTCTAAGAATACAGTGATAGACTGCAGAGTCTGAGAGCTTTAGACCTCTGATAGTAAGTTCAGTAGTGTATGTGCTTGTTGTTGTCTCTAATCGATGATCATCAGGAATGCTCTCACCACCTCTTGACCTTGCGCCCTTATACAGTAAAATATGTTCAATATGATTGCTGCTTGTATCATATGTACATTTCAGAGTAACAGTGTCTGTTTCTTTCCTGAGGATGTTGACATCTTCATCTGCTGGCCCAATTTTATCTCCAAAACTGCCTGCTATAAATCAATAAACATATCATTAAAATAGTTAATGTAAACAAAATACTGTAAATAAGAACATATTAGATTAATTAAACATACGTTTTTAATAATAAAGTTAATAAACTGGTCAATTACAATAATAGTGTATAATAGTGCTGTATGTGCTGAACTTTACACATGAGGAAACACGTCTCTAGAAGACCACACCCAGGAAGTGCTGCTGTTGTAGTATAATTTTGTACAGATCATCACTTCACAGTATCAGTGACAGTGAACATTTTAGGTTAAATTGCAGGTTTTATGCGACTTTGACTTGATGGAGAAATTCTCATTGTATTTTTAATCTAAGTGGAGGGATTTTGCTTAAGTCACACTCACATCAAAACAAGCAGGTTTGAATAAACAAAAAGCACTTACTGGTACTTTTATTAATTAATATTGTAGAAGGGAAATATAGTCTTTCATAGTGTTTAAAAATAATATTTGAGTTTTATTTTGAGAAGTATATTAAAATAATTGATAAATAATCAGTATTGAAATTGGGCTTAAAAGTCAATTCCAGTAGACTAGCACTTATTTACCCTGTTTGTTTTATGTCATTATGTATTAAAAAAGTGTGCTAAAATTCCTCCCTACAGACTTTTTACCCTGTGGTATCCTCAGTTTGAAACCTAGTGAACCAGTCTCGATTTATTTATTCATAGAGCCTTCAAAGCACTTTTGTTTAACTCTCTGGATGAGGGAATCTGATAAATGCTGTAACTGTATATTTGTGAATGTAATGTGATTGATGTGTGTTTGGCATCTTTCATTTTTTAATTATTTTTATTTTTCTGTTCCATTCAGCTGCATCTGTTACCACAAATGCTGTTTGTGTTTGTGGTTTACTGATAACAAGTAGGTAGAGAAAAAACCTTTGATAGGTTTTTGTGCAGCCTTTAACTGACTCTGTATTACTGTGCTTCTACTCTAAGAGCGCAGTGATAGAGAGCAGAATCTGAGAGCTTTAGACCTCTGATAGTAAGTTCAGTAGAGTTTCTGGTAGTTTTGGACTCTAATCGATGATCATCAGGACTGCTATCCTGACCAGATCTTGATCTTGCACCTTTATACAGTAAAAACTGTGGTGCGCTGTTAGGATTTTGTTTGTACCAGTAAAGCCAAATGTATTCATTACTTGTCTCAAATGAACATTTCAGAGTAACACTTTCTGTTTCCTTCCCATTGGCATCTTCATCTGTTGGCCCAATTTTAATCTGTAAAGAAAATAATAAAGAAATAAATTTATCAAGTAGGTTTGTAAGCACACTAAAACAAATAATTTCTAATAATAATAAATAACTAGTCTAAAACTTAAAACATAAATATGAAAAAAAAAAAACTGAATTTACAGATGAATATGAAGTACCTGTAACTACAGTGAGAATCAGTGGTGTGTATCTCACTATGTACAGTAAGGTGTAGAGTTGAGTCATTTCTGAACACAGCTCTGTGAGGATTCTGTATAATAGTGCTGTATGTGTAAACTTTACACATGAGGGAACACGTCTCTAGAAGACCACACCCAGGAATTTCTGCTGTTGTAGTATACATTTTTACAGATCATCATTTCACAGCATCTCTGACAGTGAACTGAGTCTCCAATACACTGCATCTGACTTCACCTCTTACACATATCTTTTAGAATTAGAGACCTGTGTTGTGTCTCAAGATTAAAAATAAGTAAAAAAAAACAAATTGTCATTTCACTATTATGAATACACTAATTATACCTATCAGGCATAAAATTATGATCACCTGCCTAATATTGTGAATGACTGGACCCAAGGTTTCCCAGCAAAACATCGCCAAAAGCATCACACCACCCTCCTTCTTCTCATAGTACATCCTGGTGCCATGTGTTCCCCAGGGAAAGCTATTGCACACACACCCGGCCATCCATATGATGTAAAAGAAAATGTGATTCGTCAGACCAGGCCACTTTCTTTCCTTGCTCCGTGGTCCAGTTCGGATGCTCACATGCCCATTGTTGGCACTTTCTGCGGTGGAGAGAAGTCACCATGGGCATCCTTATTGGTCTGTCGCTACACAGTGATATACCTAACAAAACAGTGATGCACTGGTTTTCTGACTCCTTTATATCAGAACCAGCATTAACTTCTTCAGCAATTATAGCTACAGTAGCTCATCTGTTGGATTGGATCACATGGGCCAGCCTTCGCTCTCCACGTGGATTAAATAGCTGTTCCTTCCTTGGACAAATTTTGATAGATACTGACCACTGCAGTACAGGAACACCCCACAAGAGCTGCAGTTTTGGAGATGTTCTGACTCAGATGTCTAGCCATTACAATTTAGTCCTTGTCAGATTAGTTTAAATCTTTATGCTTGCCCATTTTTCCTGCTTCTAACACATCAACTTTGAGGACAAAATTTTCAAATGCTGCCTAAAAAATGCCACCCAATAACAGGTGCCATGATGAAGAGATATTCAGTGTTATTCACTTCACCAGTCAGTGGTCATAATGTTATGCCTGAACGTTGAATATATCTTATATTAAATTTAACTTCAATAATTAACAGGTGCAGGTTTGTTTGGAAAATGATTCAGTTTTCACATTATTTTGATCTTCAGAATTTAACTGTTCATTTCCTGATTTGTAAATCAACATCATTGTACATTTAGTTTGAACCCACCTACCAATCAACATTTTTTCATTTTGCAAATGTCTATTGTTTGCTGTTTGTTTAGGTGAATCCTGTTAGATTGATTGTTTAAACAATAAATTCAGTTCTATTTGCATAGTGCATTAAACAATGAACATTGTCCCAGAGCAGCTTTAACAGAGATAAAAGGGTTATGAAGTTTGATATCTCTAACAAGCAAACCAGTGGCAAAGATAAAACTCCCTGAGATAGTATGAGGAAGAAAACTTGTGAGGGAACAGATTCAAAAGGGAACTCATCCTCATCTGTTTGTCTCTGAATTACCATTCATTGTAGTTCCATCATTGTTGAGGTGTGAAGTTCAGTTGATGGCCACTTAAATGCCGACTGTTCATGCAAACTGTGGTCCTAAGAAATTGTAGCAATTTGTTGACATTAATTACAGTCCAAACCAAGTCCAAATCCTTTTAGTTCATGAGTTGTTCAGTAAAATCATGGATATTTAAGCTGTAACAATTCAAAGCTCTGAATGTTTTAAATGTGCTTAGTTTGAATTATGGGTTTCTGCTGTAAACACTGCATTTGTTCTTAAAAAAGGTAAACCAACATGAACTCAGAGAGCTGTTTATTGTTGGAGTCATTTAGAAGTGGAGAGACAATTATCAAAGCCATTGTAAAAGGTTTGGGCATTTTCACTACAACAATGTCTTGAAAAAGTAATAACAACCAGACATTGGAAAGTTTGGGCAAAGATCACATCAGCAGATGATGACAGGAAAATCGTGCAAGGTGTCAAGAAAAAAAATCAACAGTGGAAACATGAGATTATTTGTTCAGTAATGGTTTGTGTAGTGTCATGGCTTAGGCTTGTATCTCTGTTTTAGCATAACAGAACTGTGAGTTTTTGTACAGTGCAGCTGGATTTCCTGTCACTGTGGGCGCCAGAGCACAGTAGTATAGAGCAGAGTCTGATACAGCAGCAGAGGAGATGATCAGATCCACTTTATCTCCATTAACTGTAGCAGACATTCTTGGGGTTTGTTCTGAATTAGATCTCCACTTTGTGTAATATAAAGAAGGAACTCAGGTGTGTAGATTTTGGATATTGTCTGTACCAGTGTAAGTAGGTGCTGTATGCTGAAGCAATTGTTGTTTTGTATCTGCAGGACAGAGTAACATCATCACCTTCATCTACAACTTTATGAGTGAAAAGTGGCTCTATTGAATCTGCCATGGAGTCACCTGTCATAGAGAAGAGAACATCATGTTTTCTTGTAAAACAGATTTACATTTAAGTTTTTATTACATATTATTTTGAATTACAAAGTCAGTGTGTAACTCACCTAGTGAAAGCCACAGACACATGAATATAACAGTGAACATGATCAATGGTTTTAGCTGAATGAAAATATTATTTCTGTACTTGTATGTGATGTTCACTTTATTAAATGTATGTCAATATAATAAAGGTTCATGAAGCTCCACCCCACAGCATCACATGATGGTGTCACATGTGTCACTGTTAGATTTCTGATGCATCCGACTTTACTTTCAGCCTCACATAGGAATCCTGTCCTGAGCACATTTGAAAATATATATTGTTATTTAAGAATGACATTGCAATGTATTTTGATTCAGTAGTTTCTCTGCATTATGGAACTCATCACCACCAGGCATCATTAGGTGAAGCAAAGAAAATTTTTTTTTTTTTACTGTTAATATTATTTTGTTTATCGCTTATAACAAACATTTTTGATTGTAGGTGACTGAGGTGATATGAGGAGAAAAACAGGTGGTTTTGAATGTCACTGAGCTGTCAGGCCTTAAAGGGGAGTTAAGTAAAAAATATTGTATCTGATTCCATAACTGTTGGTTGTCATTTAAACGTGAACATTGTGTACACAAGTAAATATAGAAGTGTTTAGGGTTAAACCTCCATTACAACAGAATCTCATCCCATTTTATTTACTGCACCATCATGTGCTTTTCCATGCAGGAGACAAACAATATTACAGAGAATATTAAGAAATTCATGATCAACTTCATCAGTATCTCTGGAGGATGTGAACAGGGTTGTATGAAGCGCTAGTATTTGGCCCACAATAAGATAACTGACAGCGCCACAGGTGTTTCCCTAGAAGAAAGACTGTAACACACTTACAGGTGCATCTCATTTAATTCTCATTAAATGAGAATTAAAATGTTGATTTATTTTAGTAATTCAATAAAATAAGATGGCCAACAATTTACTAAAATTTTTTTTTAGATGTGTGGGTTTTTGTTAATTGTGTGCCAAACTCATAAAATTTAAAGAAATAAACACTTAAAATATATCAGTCTGTGTGTGATGAATCTATATAATATACGAGTTCCACTTTATGTATTGAATTACTAAAATAAATCAAATGTTTAATGATATTCTAATTTATTGAGATGCACCTGTAGTTTAGGAAATAAATATTAAGATCACATACAGGGGTGTGATCAAACTACAATCATTATACATTCAATTTCACTTTTAACACAAGAATCTGAATCCTTTGCAGTTATAGATGCATGAAGTCTGGAATCCAAAGGCACCACCAGACCCTTGTTTTCTCACTGATTATGTTTTTACTGTAGCTTTCAATTTAATTCAAGTCACTTTCATTTGAAAAGAGATTTTAGCAATTGACTTAAAAAAATACTTCTATTACAGTCTTTACTATAAAAGAGGAAATCCAGTACTACTAGTATTAAAGAGCTGCAAATGATTGAACTTTAGTAGTTAATTTGTCTTCAGTGTAATAAAACTCTGTGTGAAGGTTTTTGTACAGTGCAGTTGGATTTCCTGTCACTGTGGGCGCCAGAGCACAGTAGTATAGATCAGAGTCTGATACAGCAGCAGAGGAGATGATCAGATCCACTTGTTTAAGTGGAACAGCCAGACATGGTACATGGGATTAGTTTTATTTCCAAATAGATCGATATAAAGAAGGAACACAGGTTTAGATTTTGGATGTTGTCTGTACCAGTGCAGGTTGGGGTTTGCATTAGTTGTTTCAAACTTGCAGGACAGAGTAACATTTTCACCTTCATCTACAGATTTATGAGTAAAATGTCCCTCTATTGAAACTGCCATCGAGTCACCTGTCATAGAGAACATACGTTTTAAGATTTTACATAATCAAACTGATGATCGCACTGATAAATAACCATTAAAGTTTCTGAGTAATAAAAAGTCAGTGTGTAACTCGCCTAGTGAAAGCCACAGACACATGAATATAACAGTGAACATGATGAAGGCTATAGTTGAAAGAAAATATTCTGAGGTCTGAGTATATAAACATCTTAAAGGTTCATGAAGCTCCACCCCACAGCATCAGATGACAAAGTTACTGTGTACTGTGTAACTGAATGAAGTCTGGAATCCAAAGACATCACCAGATCCTTGGTTTTCTCACTGCTTAGTGTTTAACTGTAGCTTTCCTCAATTTAATCACTTTTTTTAAGTCACTTTTATTTGTAATGAGCTTTAAGCAATGACATTGTCACAAAGCAGTTTCACATAAAAATATCAACATATCTTTTTTTATTTTATCGTAAAATATATCTACATTTTAAATGCTTGAATGTTTGTTTTTGAACAAGAGTTGTTTTATAATACATTTTATGTTTCCCTGCAATCACATGCCAGTAGTTGTACTAAAGCTACTCTAAACTGCTTCTAGGTCTGAATCACTGTATGTGGCTACTGAAAATAAATTAATGAATAGAATAATAAATTAATAAATTAATTTTTACCACCAGGGATTAAAAACTGTTTTAATACTGTTGCTGCTCTTGTATAATAAAATGAGGGGACCAATTATAAATGTATATCAAACCAACATTTTATTAATCTTTAAATAATAGGAGAAAATCCATTAATATTAGGATTAAAGAGCTGCAAATGATTGAACTTTAGTAGTTTATTTGTCTTCAGTGTAATAAAACTGTGTAGAGGTTTTTATACAGTGCAGCTGGATTTCCTGTCACTGTGGGCACCAGAGCACAGTAGTATAGATCAGAGTCTGATACAGCAGCAGAGGAGATGATCAGATCCACTCTTTTCTTATTTTTATCAACTTCAACATCCAGACGTGGTGGCAAGGGGTTAGTTTTACCTCCAAATAGATTGACGTGAAGAACAAACTTCGGTGCAGATTTTGGTTGTTGTCTGTACCATTGCAGGTTGGGGTTTGAATCACTTGTTTCGTATCTGCAGGACAGAGTAACATCATCACCTTCATCTACAGATTTATGAGTGGAAAGTGGCTCTATTGAATCTGCCATGGAGTCACCTGTCATAGAGAAGAGAATATAATGTTTATAACCTTCACATAATCAAACTGAAAACTATATAAGTCTGACTTACACTCACACTGATAAATCACTATTAAAGTTTTTGAGCAACAAAAAGTCAGTGTATAACTCACCTAGTGAAAGCCACAGACACATGAATATAACAGTGAACATGATGAAGGCTTTAGATAAAAGAAAATATTCTGAGGTCTGAATATATGAACATCTTAAAGGTTCATGAAGCTCCACCCCACAGCATCAGATGACAAAGTCACCAGTGTTACTGACAGCAAACACAAAGTGTAGGCAGGTGTGATTATTTAAATACAATCATTTTAACCGATTGAAATATAAACTAACAATTACATTATTAAAGATTTCAGTTGTGTATTTTAGTGATGTCTCTAAATTAGGGGGTTTAGCTATAACAGTTATACTGTATCACCTCGTTAAAAAATTATGAAATAATAAAGTTTATTGAGAAGAAGGAAATGAATAGAGATTTATATTTTGTAATTGCTTCTTAATGAGTGTTAAACCTCTTGATGCGTAGCTCTAATAAAAGTATGAGTTATAAGTATTAATGAGTATTTATTCTTATGACAGTTTAGTGTGAAGTGGACAGTTGTGTAGTTTTATCAGAATGGTGTCTCTATTAATGAGTTGAGCTACTAAGAGTAATCAGTGCAGGAGTGAGGATAATATTAGTGCAGTGTGTATGATAGAAGAACAGCTATAGTTTATATTACACAGGTTTTATTGTGCAAATGAGGATTCATCATCAGAGAATGTGAGCAGGGTTGTGTGGAGCTCTAGTACTTTTCCAGCTATAAGAAAAGTGACAGCGCCATCTTGTGTTCACCAAGGAGACAAAAGTGCCAAAGTGTGACATTTACAATGAAAAGAAATCACATTCAACCATGGACACAATTCTGATTTCTTTATCAGCACGACATAATAGACAGCTCTCAGGCTATTTTTATGAGAAAGATTGATTTAAGGATCTGATGCTCTTTATCAGAGATCTCTCCCGGCGATGAATCATTCTGTTGCTGCAGAAGATGGAGTTTTCCTTTCCCCAAAACTTACAGACTTAATGTAATATGATGTAGCAATGTATGGAAGATGAAAGGGTAAGAAGTAAATATTTATTTCCCTTTCAGGAACTCAAGCTGCGTCGAAACGCTTTGGGAACGCGCCTGAGTGTTCACGCTCTGAAACAATGTGTGTAATCAGTCAAAAATTGGACGCTGGCCGTTACCGGTAAGGTGACGTCACGACCAGGAGTATAAAGCGCATATGAGAGAGGACAGCGCCAGCTTCTGTTGTTCAGGAAGCGCTCTGTGTGTTGTGTTGTCTGTCAGATTGTTTGGCGAAAAAAAAAAAAAAAAGGAGATCTATGTATTTCCCGGGAGCGGAGCACGCTCGTCGGTTCTCGAGAGATCCGGCTGCGTGTATATGACTTCGCTCCGCTTTTATGCGAGAGAGAGAGCTCGCGTATCGGGGTCTGCCCCGCTCTCGCTGAGGCGGAGCGGCGCGGCAGTTCCTGTGCTCGCATGGACCTCGCAGAGGGTTTCGAGACGGGCTTGTCCCTTTCTCCAACCTCACCTGCTTGGTCCAGCACTCGCTCGCAGGGGGGGGGGGGGGGCGCTTTGCGAGCTAGGCTCATAGAGCTTTGGAGTTGGGGGCGGAGCTATGTCGCTTCCTGAGGGATGCGGCTGCGCACATTCTGCGCATTTTTCGGCTCATTTTCTCTGCACATTTTGTGCATGTTCTGCGCGTATTGCGCCGTGCTCATTGTGCCGCGCACATTCTGCTCGCTTTCGGCTCAGATTCTCTGCGCATTCTGTGCATGATCTGCACATATTGCGCCGCGCTCATGGTGACGCGCGCATTCTGCTCTCACTCCTCGTATTAACATAAAATGATTAAAGTAAATGACGCTCGGGAGCACGCCTTTCGGCGGATTCTTCCTCTGCGGCGAGAGCGTGAGCTCCGCCTCTCTTTCTTAGAAAAGGGGGCGGCGCTTTGCGAGCTAGGCTCATACAGCTATGGAGTTAGGGGCGGAGCTATGTCGCTTCCCAAGGGATGCGGCTGCGCACATTCTGCACGTGATCTGCGTATATTGCGCCGGTCTTGTTTTGCCGCGCACATTCTGCTCGCGTTTTTTGTGCGATCGCTCCACTCCCGTAGAGCACTCCTTGAGTGGGGTTCTCTCACTCCTCGTAGCAATGTAAATAATAATAATAATAATAATAATAATGATAATAATAAATTTTTATGTGTATATAGCCTTTTTCTGGCACCAGGTCGCAACCTTCATGTCGGGATTTTCCCGTCCTTTCCAGACCTGTACACTAAGTGTCATGGTCATGGGCATGGCCTCTCCGGTCCCTTTCGGCATTGTATTGAAAAACAAGCAAAAAAAAAATAAGAGAAAGAGGGTATGGAGCGATGCTGCGGGTTGGAGAGATGCTTGCGAATCGCTCCTCTCTCCTGGAATCGCTTCCTGACTTCGATGAAGAGGTCCTGACACAGACCTTTCTGGGGATCTGGCCGTGAAGGGGCGTGCCGCACCGCTTTATCCGGTGCCCGCCTTGTTCCGGCCCCCTCGGGGACCTGGTCCGTTAACCCTGCCACCCTCGGTGCTTCAGGGCACGGCCAGCTTCGGCGAACTCTCTCCGTGGCATCGTTGTGGTCCCGGAGATCTCGCCTCCCCTAGAGCCGTCTCAGGGTGCTCCCTTGGCTCTGGACCGGAGGTCAGTCTCGACAGACTGGTACCCTTGAGGCGCTTTCTGGCAGCTTGGCAAGCTCTTCCAGATGTGTCCTGGGGGGTCCTGCGTACTGTAGAGCAAGTCTATTCGATTCAGTTCGGGTCTCCTCCGCCCCATTTTTACGGGGTTCTTCTCACCCTGGTGGAAGGCCGGCAGGCTCTGGTCATAGGACAGGAAGTAAACACTCTCCTGTGGGGGGGGCCATCGAGGTGGTCCCTCCATCAGTATGAGAGTCCAGGTTATACACCTGGAACTTCATAGTACCTAGGGTACACGGAGGGTTACGTCCTATCTTAGATCTACGTCAGCTGGACCGCTCTCTCATTAGACTCGGGTTCAAGATGCTGACCCTCAAGCAGGTCGTGCTTCAAATCAGATCCGAGGACTGGTTTGTCACGGTAGGTCTGAAGGATGCGTACTTTCATGTATCCATCCTACCTTCTCGCAGGAAGTTCTTGGGGTTCGCTTCGGGGCCGGAGCTTACCAATCCAGGTTCTTCTGTTTGACCTTGCCCATTCACCCCGTACCTTCATGATATATGTGGATGCGGCGCTGGTTCCCCTGAGGTCTCAGGGCATCCGCATCCCCAACTACTTCAAGGAAAGTTTGATCCAAGCTCATTCTGTGCTGTTGGCGGTCCGGCATTGAGGTGTCGTTCTCGCCCACATGAAGGCGTTGGGGTTTTCGGCTACATGCTGGGAAGTGTGTGCTTTCTCCATTACTGAGAACCACCTATCTCGGTGTCGTTTGGGATTCGACTACTTTGTGTGTGCAGCTTTCCCTGCCCGCATTGTAGCCATCCTTGCGGCCCTCAGGAAGGTCAGAGAAGGGCGGCCTCTCACTGTTAAGCAGTTCCAGGCACTGCTAGGGCTTATGGCAGCTGCGTCCAGTGCGATTCCACTTGGCCCGCTGTACATGAGACCCTTTCAGTGGTGGCTCAGGGCCCGCGGGTTCTCGTGGAGGGGTAATCCCCTCCGCACTATCAAGGTCACGCGGCGATGCCTACGTGCCTTAGATGTTTGGAGAGATCCCTGGCTCCTATCTCCAGGCCCTGTGCTGGGTGTCCCCGGTCTTTGCTTATGCTAACGGCGGATGCGTCCCTCACGGGGCGGGGAGCGATCATGGCTACGTCAACCATCTTGGAGGTCTGCGTTCGCGCCCCGGTGCAGGCTGGCACACCAGATCCTCCTTTGGGCCCAGGGGGAGCTCCTCTCATTAAGAGCAGTTTACATCCCGGGCTGGTTGAACGAGGCGGCAGACACCCTGTCGAGGTGGGTGTTGAGACCCGGGGAATGGCAGGCATATCTCAGGCTTGGCTGAGGCTGCGTCTGTACGCTTCCCCTGTCACGCGGCGATGCCTACGTGCCTTAGATGTTTGGAGAGATCCCTAGCTCCTATCTCCAGGCCCTGTGCTGGGTGTCCCCGATCTTTGCTTATGCTAACGGCGGATGCGTCCCTCACGGGGCAGGGATCGATCATGGCTACGTCAACCATCTAGGAGGTCTGCGTTCGCGCCCCCGGTGCAGGCTGGCACACCAGATCCTCCTTTGGGCCCAGGGGGAGCTCCTCTCATTTAGAGCAGTTTACATCCCGGGCTGGTTGAACGAGGCGGCAGACACCCTGTCGAGGTGGGTGTTGAGACCCGGGGAATGGCAGGCATATCTCAGGCTTGGCTGAGGCTGCGTCTGTATGCTTCCCCTGTCGTGCTGCTTATGGGAGTTCTGGAGAGGGTTCGCCGGGACGGAGTCAGTCTCCTCCTGGTGGCGCCATGGTGGCTGCGCAAACTATGTTTTGCAGACGTGGTGGCTCTCCTCGAGCATCCTCCGTAGAGGATTCCTCTGAGGAGGGGTCTCCTTTACCGGTTAGGGGGTGCTATATTTCACCCCCGCCCAGAGCTGTGGAGGATGTGGCCCCTGAGGGGGCACAGCTCCAAAGGTTCTGGTCTCTTCTCCTAGGTGGTAGAGACCATTCTACGCTCCAGGGCATCTTGGATGCACCTTTCAATCAAGACCTCGTTCTTGTTGGCCATCTGCTCTATCAAAAGGTAGGGGAGGCGCTGTTGGTAATTAACCCCCTCCCCCCCCTCCTGGAGTTTACCCCAGGTATGGCTGGTGCCTTCCTGTACCCCAAGGTGCCATCGGTTGTCCCACGACCCATAAGATTACGGGCATTCTATCCTCCTCTGTTCCAGGCCCCAGACCAGGAGAAACTGAACCGGCCTTGTCCGGTGCGCGCACTGGACACCTACGTCCACGGGACGGGCCCTTGGAGAAGGACCTATCCGCTGCTCGTCTGCTACAGCCCTCCCGAGAGAGGCCTTCCTTGCTGTTAAGCAGGCTCTGAGCAGGTGCACTGTTGATGCGATCACATCTTATGGGTCCTCTGGTCTCCCCGCTCCATTCGGGGGTCAGAGCTCTCTCCACCCGGAGTGTGGCTGCCTCAGAGTCTTGGTCCTCTGGAGTTCCCCCGAGACCTGTGTAACGCTGCAGGTTGGTCCACCCCACTGGCCTTTGTGCGGTTCTATAACCTAGACCGCAGTGCCACTCTTGGCCCCTCAGTCCTTCTCTAGCTGTGGTGACAGACACACACTAGGCAGGGACTGGTCAGTCTGGCGTGATTGGACACTCGTTCCCAAAGTGTTTCGACGCAGCTCGAGTTCCTGAAAGGGAACGTCTCTAGGTTACGTATGTAACCCTAGTTCCCTGAGGGAACGAGACGCTGCGTCTCTATGCCACACCGCCGGCGTCCCTGCAGCGCTTCCTTCTCTCTCGCAGAAGCTGCCGCTGTCCTCTCTCATATGCGCTTTATACTCCTGGTCGTGACGTCACCTTACCGGTGACGGCCAGCGTCCAATTTTTGACTGATTACACACATTGTTTCAGAGCGTGAACACTCAGGTGCGTTCCCAAAGCGTTTCGACGCAGCGTCTCGTTCCCTCAGGTAACTAGGGTTACATACGTAACCTAGAGACGTTTTCTTTGTGCATGTGATGGGAGGACTTTTAAAGAGGCTTCTTGTGGAGCATAAAACCAAAGAAAAGAAATACTGAAGAACAGTGAAAAACAAAACTCAAACAATGTATTAATTGTTCTTATATAAAAAACAAATATAGACTTTAAATGAAAGCTCCATTACTTAAATTATAAACTTTTTATAATTCAAAAGAGAGACAGATTTCCCTCCAAAATGACTTGTAAATGACTTAAATTCATCAGCAGATCTAAAGTACTTTCCACACATCAGAACTGAGTCAAGGTTTTTGTACAGTGCAGCTGGATTTCCTGTCACTGTGGGCGCCAGAGCACAGTAGTATAGAGCAGAGTCTGATACAGCAGCAGAGGAGATGATCAGATCCACTTGTTTATTATCACCATCATTAACTGTAGCAGTCATTCCTGGGGGTTTGTCTGGACTTAAATCTCCTCTTTGAGAAATATAAAGTAGGAACTTAGGTTTAGATTGTGGATATTGTATGTACCAGTGCAGGTAGTTTCCTGTAGAGTAGGTTGGTTTGTATTTGCAGGACAGAGTAACATCATCACCTTCATCTGCAACTTTATGAGTGAAAAGTGTCTCTATTGAATCTGCCATGGAGTCACCTGTCATAGAGAAGAGAAACTTTTAAACCTTCCCACAATCAAACCAGAACAGTTATATCCATATTCTGTTTTCATCATCACTAATTCAACACAATAATATTTCTAAAATATAAAAAATATGAATGTATAACTCACCTACTAAAAGCCACAGACACACAGCTATAAGAGTGAACATGATGAATGGTGTTAAATGAATAAAAATATTCTGAGATCTTTCTGAACTCTCATATATTAACATCATAAAGGTTCATGAAGCTCCACCCCACAGCATTAAATGACAGAATCACCAAGGTTACTGACAGATGGTCGATTCTTCCTTCAACAACCTTCACATTCACTCTCACATGGGGAACCTGCCCTGAACTCAAAGCACAGGAAATCATTCTAGTCTGCAAAAACATGATCTTATAATTCAATCTCTGGTTATGTTTTTATAAATGGTATTTGAGTTTTCAGCCTAATTTAGGTCATAATAAATCAAAGACCTCTATTAGAAGAGAACTTGTCCAGAGCCCATTTTATTCATCACAGCTGTATTGTGTTGTCCATACTGCAGACAAATTTATTACATGTCACACATTATTAATAAAACACACTCATTATTAAACCAACACACTTTTGAAAAAAAATGTTTTCTTTAAACTTTCTCACACTGAACACTGCACTTCTGAAGAAACCTGTTTTAGTCACTTGTTTAAAGAAAGAAAATGCTTTGTAGAGCCCATTGTAGGCCACAATCATACACACTCACACTCACATTCACATAATACAGGTCATGTGGATGTAACAATTAGCCAACAAGGCATGTCTTGAATTTGGGAAGTTGGTGGAAACCTCTGAAGCACAGTGGAAACAATTTCAGTACAAACAGTGGAGATTCAAAGTCCTCAATCTCAAAGTTGTAAAGCAAACACGCCAATCACTAAGCCACAGTCTCCCCCTGTTGGCAGTCTTTAGTTTAGCATACCAGTGTGAAGGTTTTTGTACAGAGCAGCTGGATTTCCTGTCACAGTGGGCGTAGCATAGAGCAGAGTCTGATACAGCAGCAGAGGAGATGATCAGATCCACTTCATCTTTACGAGTTTTAGCATCCATTCGTGTTGGTTTGTCAGAAGCTAGAGTTCCACTTTGCAAAATAATAAGAAGGATCTCAGGTTTAGATTTTGGATGTTGTCTGTACCAGTGCAGGTTGTTGTTTGTTGCACTTGTTTTGTATCTGCAGAACAGAGTAACATTTTCACCTTCATCTACAGCTTTATGAGTGAAAAGTGGCTCTATTGAATCTGCCATGGAGTCACCTGTCATAGGGAAGAGAACATAATGATTTTTAACCTTTAATCTAGCAAGTTAGTTACATATCATTCTGATTTTTGTAATAAAATACAAATTAGTAGGCAATTAATAACTTCATGAATTAATAAGTCAATGTATAACTCACCTAATGAAATCCACAGACACATGAATATAACAGTGAACATGATGAATAGTTTTTATCTGAATGAAAATTTCCTGAGGTGTTTTTAAAATTAACATCTTAAAGGTACATGAAGCTCCAGAGGAGATGATCAGATCCACTTTTTTTTTATTTTTTCAAGTAATATTGACAATCGTGGATGAGGTGGTTGAGCTTCTATGACTTGTTTACCGCTTTCATCAATCAGCAGCAGAAATTCTGGTCTTGATCCAGGTTTTTGTTGATACCAGTAAAGTCTGTCAACTGATCCAGTATATGTGCAGGACAGTGTGATGTTGCTGCCTTCAGTTACAGATAAAGTGGTTTCTTCTGGTTTAATGCTGATATCAGCAGCTTCTACTATAAAAAAAAAAAACATACAATAATATCATGACCAATTTTTAAATAATACATTTAAGTGGTTTCTGTTCATTAAAAATGAATAATTCCATATTTAATAAGACTTACCAATATCAGCAATAGTGAAGTAAAGTAAGAAGAGGAGTAACATTGTGATCCTGAGTGTTTATTTCAGACCTCCTGCATTAGAGATAAATATCAGGGTTGTGGATGTGAGATTGTCTCTGATGTCTCCACTTGTAGCTCCGCCCACCTCCACAAGGCTGGAAAGGGCTATGGTAAAATTGCCAATCAAATCGGTGAAAAAAGGTCCACTGTTGGAGCAATCATTAGAAAATGGAAGAAGCTAAACATGACCGTCAATCTCCCTCGGACTGGGGCTACATGCATGATCTCACCTCGTGGGGTCTCAATGATCCTAAGGAAGGTGAGAAATCAGCCCAGAACTACACGGGAGGAGCTGGTCAATGACCTGAAAAGAGCTGGGACCACCGTTTCCAAGGTTACTGTTGGTAATACACTAAGACATCATGGTTTGAAATCATGCATGGCACGGAAGGTTTCCCCCTGCTTAAACCAGCACATGTCCAGGCACGTCTTAAGTTTCCCAATGACCATTTGGATGATCCAGAGGAGTCATGGGAAAAAGTCATGTGGTCAGATGAGACCAAAATAGAACTTTTGGGTCATAATTCCACTAAACATGTTTGGAGGAAGAAGAATGATGAGTACCATCCCAAGAACACCATCCCTACTGTGAAGCATGGGGGTGGTAGCATCATGCTTTGGGGGTGTTTTTCTGCACATGGGACAGGGCGACTGCACTGTATTAAGGAGAGGATGACCGGGCCATGTATTGCGAGATTTTGGGGAACAACCTCCTTCACTCAGTTAGAGCATTAAAGATGGGTCGAGGCTGGGTCTTCCAACATGACAATGACCTGAAGTGTCAAGCCAACCTCACCACCATAAGATCAGACTATGGTCAGCTGGGTAGAGCACGGGACTGGAACCTGCTGGCAGACTTGAATAAGAAATGCTTCCCAGCTGAAATTGAAGCCACCAACCTGCGACCAGACCTTGTTCTGTGGTCAGCCTCGCTCAAATCACCTATCAGCGAAACACCCAGGAAGGAGGGCGCCCACTTGACAACCCAAAGGGTGCCATCACTCAGTGGACCTTTCCACAGAGGCTTAGCGGTGCCTCAGTATAATCAGTTGAGAAGGAGCCACCTCAGGAGAAGGAAGGACTGAGGAGCAGTGTGGCAGAGGGTGCCACCACTGAATAGACCATCCCACAGAGTCTCATCGGTGCCTCAAGTATGTATCAAGGGATATCAACATCAAGTCCTACACAACAGACAGACAGACTATATATATATATATATATATATATATATATATATATATATATATATATATATATATATATATATATATATATACATGCAAAACTGCCTGCTGTAAAGAAGAAAATATAAATAAATAAATAAATAAACAAATAAACAAATAAATAAATAAATAAATAAACTGAATATTGTTTGTAACATTGTAAACAGCTTCACCTCCTGAGAGAAAATAATTTCTGTCTTCACTTTTAACTGTCACTGTAACTGTGGGCTTCATGGTGCAGTAGTACAGAGCAGAGTCTGATACAGGAAAGTTCTCCACATCTACTTTCTGTTTATGAAGTTTGATGGATATTTATAGTTCAAGTTGATTAGTAGCTATTAATGCGCAGTCTGTTCTGGCATTAGGTTGGGAAATAATCCATAGTATTAAATTAAATCCAGTAGTAATGATGATAATACAGTTTAGAGTGTGCTGTTAATGAAGACTTAATGGTGATGAACATTTTGAATGGATGATTTGTTTTTTTCTGCCCCATCTTCCCCTATAGATGAGCTGCCACACGCGCCAGTTCGGTTTCCTGTTCTGTAGATGGCTCCGTTCCAAGTCTCTGTGGTGGACGTCTCCCTGCCTCCCGTCGCCGCTGAAGGCGTCAGTCCGCCTACGATCTTCGCCGAGGGTGTCGCTCTGCACCTGGTTGCCGTGGTGGATGTGTCTCGGGTTCCGGTCTTCGCTGAGGGCATTAAATGCTGAGATTCTCCGCATAAGTCTGTCTTTATGTATTTATTTATTGCCTATATGGGATCTGGGCTTGTATGGTTTTTTTTTTGGTTGCAATTTGCAACTGAATGGCACTTTACATGGGTCTAGAACAGTGTGTACTTGTGTATTTGTGATGTACAGAGCCTGTCAACAGCTTGGAAACACGTAGTCTTTTATTGTTTAAACAAAACAAACAATAAACTAATGTTGAAAATGCATTTGGTGTTCTTTAATATAATTAATCAAAAAATGAATATGAAGTACCTGTAACTACAGTGAGAATCAGTGGTGTGTATCTCACTATGTACAGTAAGGTGTAGAGTTGAGTCATTTCTGAACACAGCTCTGTGAGGATTCTGTATAATAGTGCTGTATGTGCTGATCTTTACACATGAGGGAACACGTCTCTAGAAGCCCACACCCAGGAAGTGCTGCTGTTGTAGTATAATTTCGTACAGATCATCACTTCACAGTATCAGTGATAGTAAACATTTTAGGTTAAATTGTAGGTTTTATGCAACTTTGAATTAATAAAAAAATTCTCATTGTATTTTTAATCTAAGTGGATGGATTTTGTTTAATTCACACTCACATCCCAAAAACAAAGCAGGTTTGAATGAACAAAAATCACTTTAATGTAACTTTTATTAATTAATCTTGTAGAAGGGAAATAAAATATTTTTATAATGTATGAAAATTACATTTGAGTTATCTTTAATTTGATGAGTATATTAAAATAATTCATAAATAATTAGTATTTAAATTGGGCTAAAAAGTCAATTCAAGTAGACTAGCACTTATTTACCCTGTTTGTTTTATGTCATTATGTTTTATAAAAGAAAGTGTCCTCCCTACAGACTTTTTACCCTGATGGTATCCTCAGTTTGCAACCTAGTGAACCAGTCTCGATTTATTTATTCATTGAGCCTTCAAAGCACTTTTGTTCATCTCTCTGGATAAGGGAATCTGATAAATGCTGTGAATGTAATGTCAATATATATTTGTGAATGTAATGTGATTGATGTGTATTTGGCATCTTTAGTTGTTATTATTTTCAGTTCCATTCAGCTGCATCTGTTACCACAAATATTGTTTGTGTTTGTGGTTTACTGATAAGTACGTAAAGGAAAAATCTTTGATGGGTTTTTGTGCAGCCTTTTACTGACTCTGTATTACTGTGCTACGTCTCTAAGAGCGCAGTGATAGAGAGCAGAATCTGAGAGCTGTAGACCTCTGATAGTAAGTTCAGTAGAGTCTCTGGTAGTTGTTGATTCTAATCCAGTTGGATTATATTGGTTTATTGCTGATCGTGAGCCTTTAAACAGTAGAAACTGTGGTGTGCTGTTAGGATATTGTTTATACCAGTAAAGCCGAATGTGTTCACTGCCTGAATCATAGAAACATTTCAGAGTGACAGTTTCTGTTTCATGTTTGACAATGTTGATGTCTAACGGCCCAATTGTATCTGCAAAACTGCCTGCTGTAATAAAAGAAAGTTAAGAAATTAATATTTTAAATAATATTTTTATGTATTCACAGCAACTTTATTACTGCTTAATTACATGAATATTATTCAAAATAACAATAATTTTAACTGGTAAATATAAATGACCTGTAGCTACAGTGAGAATCAGTGTTGTGTATCTCACTATGAACAGTAAGTTGTAGAGTTGAGTCATTTCTGAACACAGCTCTGTGAGGATTCTGTATAATAGTGCTGTATGTGCTGATCTTTACACATGAGGGAACACGTCTCTAGAAGCCCACACCCAGGAAGTGCTGCTGTTGTAGTATAACTTTGTGTAGATCATCACTTTATGGTATCAGTGTAAAATTATAACTAACACACTGCATCAATCTAAGTATGTAAAGTCACTGGCAGGTATGTGAAGTTAGTAAGATCAGTGTGCTGTATCAAGTGCCAGGGTTGTCAAATAACTACTGCTAATAATGAAATCATATTGATTAATTATTAGCAGAGATTCATGCTGAGGTTATTAAAGTTTTGTTAGATCTTTATTTCATCACAATCACCAGCAGGGATAATTATTTTTGCCTTAGATTTATTTTCAGTTAATTATGTTGAATTTAATTACATTTTATTGACATACCACTTGTAAAAGTGCACATTGCCAAAGAAGCTTTAAAGAAATACATTTATTATGAATATAAATTCATAAATTATTCACTATAAGTTTATTCAACCCAGCCATTAGGGAGGCACAAGCCAGTGCATTCTTAGTGCCGGTCCCAAGCCCGGGTAAATGGGGAGGGTTGCGTTAGGAAGGGCATCCAGCGTAAAACATGTGCCAAATCAAATATGCGGATCACAAATGAGAATTTCATACCGGATCGGTCGAGGCCCGGGTTAACAACGACCGCCACAGGTATCGTTAGCCGACAGGGTACCGGTGGAAATTGGGCTACTGTTGGCCGAAGGAGGAAAAGGAGAGGAGGAAGACGTCTACAGAGACGGCAGGGAAAGGAGCAGTGTAGGAGAGTGGAGGTTAGGGTTGGTACTTTAAATGTTGGTACTATGACGGGTAAAGGGAGAGAAGTAGCTGATATGATGGAGAGGAGAAAGGTAGATATGCTGTGTGTTCAGGAGACCAAGTGGAAAGGGAGTAAGGCCAGGAACATTGGAGGTGGATTTAAACTGTTTTATCATGGTGTGGATGGAAAGAGAAATGGTGTAGGGGTGATTCTGAAGGAAGAGTACAGTAAGAGTGTAGTGGAGGTGAAGAGAGTTTCTGATAGGGTGATGATCGTGAAGGTGGAAGTTGAAGGGATGATGATAAATGTCATCAGTGCCTATGCTCCACAAGTTGGCTGTGAGATGGAGGAGAAGGAAAGATTCTGGAGTGAATTAGATGAAGTGGTAGATGGTGTACCTAGGAAAGAACGGTTGGTGATTGGGGCGGACTTTAATGGGCATGTAGGTGAAGGGAACAGAGGTGACGAGGAGGTGATGGGTAGGTATGGTTTTAAGGAGAGGAATGTGGAAGGGCAGATGGTGGTAGATTTTGCTAAAAGGATGGAAATGGCAGTGGTGAACACTTATTTTAAGAAGAAGGAGGATCATAAGGTGACTTATAAGAGTGGAGAAAGGTGCACACAGGTGGACTATGTGCTATGCAGGAGATGCAACCTGAAGGAGATTGGCGACTGTAAGGTGTTGGCAGGGGACAGTGTAGCTAGACAGCATAGGATGGTGGTCTGTAGGATGGTTTTGGAGGCGAAGAAGAAGAGGAGGAGAGTGAGGACTGAAAGAAGAATAAGATGGTGGAAACTGAAGGAGGAAGAGTGTAGTGTGAGGTTCAGGGAAGAGGTCAGAGAGAGGCTCAGTGGTGTTAAGGAGGTGTTGGATGATTGGGCAAATACTGCAGGAGTGATGAGGGAGGCAGCTAGAAAAGTACTTGGTGTGACATCTGGAAATAGAAAGGAAGACAAGGAGACGTGGTGGTGGAATGAGGAAGTGCAGGAGAGCATAAGGAGAAAGAGGTTGGCAAAACAGAAGTGGGATAGACAGAGTGATGAGAAAAGTAGGCAGAAGTACAAGGAGATGCGGCAGCAGGTTAAGAGGGAGGTGGCGAATGCCAAGGAAAAGGCATATGAGGAGCTGTTTGAGAGGTTGGACACTAAGGAAGGAGAAAAGGATTTGTACCGATTGGCCAGGCAGAGGGACCGAGCTGGAAAGGATGTACTGCAAGTTAGAGCAGTAAAGGATGGAGAGGGAAATGTGTTGACTAGTGAGGAGAGTGTGTTGAGAAGGTGGAGGGAGTATTTTGAGCAGCTGATGAATGAGGAAAATCAGAGAGAGAGAAGGTTGGATGATGTGGAGTTGGTGAAGCAGGATGTAGATAGGATTAGTAAGGAGGAAGTGAGAGCAGCGATTAAGAGGATGAAGAGTGGAAAGTCGGTTGGACCAGATGACATACCTGTAGAAGCGTGGAGATGTTTAGGAGAGATGGCAGTGGAGTTTTTGACCAGATTGTTTAACAGGATTTTGGAAGGTGAGAAGATGCCTGAGGAATGGTGAAGAAGTGTGCTGGTACCAATCTTTAAGCATAAAGGAGATGTGCAGACCTGCAGTAACTTCAGGGGTATTAAGTTGATCAGTCACACCATGAAGTTATGGGAAAGAGTAGTGGAAGCCAGGCTGAGAGAAGAGGTGACCATCTGTGAGCAACAGTATGGTTTCATGCCGAGGAAGAGCACCACAGATGCCTTATTTGCTTTGAGAATGTTGATAGAGAAGTATAGAGAAGGACAGAAGGAATTGCATTGTGTATTTGTGGATTTAGAGAAGGCGTATGACAGGGTGCCAAGAGAGGAGTTGTGGTATTGTATGAGGAAGTCAGGTGTGTCAGAGAAGTATGTGAGGGTGGTGCAGGACATGTATGAGGACAGTGTGACGGCAGTGAAGTGTGCAGTAGGTACGACAGACTGGTTTAGAGTGAAGGTTGGACTGCATCAAGGATCGGCCCTGAGCCCTTTCCTGTTTGCAGTGGTGATGGACAGGTTGACGGACGAGGTCAGACAGGAGTCTCCCTGGACTATGATGTTTGCGGATGATATTGTGATTTGTTGTGAGAGTAGGGAGCAGGTTGAGAAGAGCCTGGAGAGGTGGAGATATGCGCTGGAGAGAAGGGGAATGAATCTCAGTAGGAGTAAGACAGAATACATGTGTGTGAATGAGAGGGAGGGCAGTGGAGTGGTCCGGTTGCAGGGAGAAGAGCTTCAGAAGGTGGAGGAATTCAGGTACCTGGGGTCAACAGTGCAAAGTAATGGAGAGTGTGTTAGAGAAGTGAAGAAAAGAGTGCAGGCAGGGTGGAGTGGGTGGAGAAGAGTGACAGGAGTGATTTGTGATAGTAGGGTATCTGCAAAATTGAAAGGGAAGGTTTATAGGACTGTGGTGAGACCTGCGATGTTGTATGGTTTAGAGACAGTGGCATTGAGTAAAAGACAGGAGGTGGAGCTGGAGGTAGCAGAGCTGAAGATGTTGAGGTTTTCGTTGGGAGTGACGAGGATGGATAAGATTAGAAATGAGTTTATTAGAGGGACAGCGCATGTAGGATGTTTTGGTGACAAGGTGAGGGAGGCGAGATTGAGATGGTTTGGACATGTGCAGAGGAGGGACATGAATTATATTGGTAGAAGAATGCTGAGGATGGAGCCACCAGGTAGGAGGAAAAGAGGAAGGCCAAGAAGGAGGTTCATGGATGTGGTGAGGGAAGACATGCAGGTGGTTGGTGTGGGAGAGGCAGATGTAGAGGACAGGGAGGTATGGAGACGGATGATCCGCTGTGGCGACCCCTAATGGGAGCAGCCGAAAGAAGAAGAAGAAGATTCACTATAAGTTTATTCACTATAATGCGTTTATTGACTGTGCAATCAATACCCATTCCAAAAATTAAGATGATTGTTGATATCCAAAACAAATAAGCATAAAAGCCTAAGAAAGAAAAGTGTATTTAAGTGAAACAGGTGAACAGCGCCCCTGTTGAAAGAGAAAAACACAAACTTCACTTTTTGTACAGTGTGTATGAGTTTTGTGTGACTGTGGGCTCCATGGCGCAGTAGTACAGTGCAGAGTCTGATACTGCAGCAGGAAAGATCTCCAGATCTACTTTCTTTTTGTCTTTATGAAGTCTGATGGATATTCTTGGGTCCAGTTGTTTAGCTTTTGTGACATCATTTGAAGATTTAATTACAAGCAGAAGAAACTCTGGTCCTAATTGAGGTTTTTGTTGATACCAGTGGAGATCTCTAGCTGTGTCATCATATGTGCAGGTCAGTGTGGTGTTACTGCCTTCAGATGAAGATATGAAGGTTTGTTCCGGTGTAATGCTGCTGCCAACAGCTCCTGCTGTAAACACATTACAACAACAAATATTTCTAATTTCATTGCTTAAGAACATATTTGTTCATCATGATGTTTAAGTTTCAAAACAAATCTCCAGCATCCACATAAAGTTTGTGTAGAATATAAAAGACTTACCAATGATTTGAACAACTATGAAAAGAAAGAAGAGGAACATGATGGTTGTGTGTTGCAGTAGATATAAATGTCAGTATCTCTGTGAAACTGTCTAAACTGTATCTCACCACATCGAGCTCCGCCCACTTTTACTGAGGTGTAGTCATGACCATTCTGTCATCAATCCCTCAGTTTGTAGTCGTGTGAATTCTGCCCTCATTTAATGTTTAATTACAAAGATTTTTATTTATTTTTCAAATCAAATAATTAAAGTTAAAATTAAATGTAAATACAGAGTTATTTTAGATTTAAAATATTTGATATTTAGAGAGTTTATGATGTGTGTTAATGTTCTTAATGTCCATGTTGTACTGAATTTTCTGACAATGCTAAAAAGGTGGTATAGAAGAATATTTGATATTATGTGTCAAATAATAAGTATAATAACTCAAATATTACAATTTCCTAAGGTGTTTTTTGTATTAGTAAATTGGGCTGTGAGGAAGTATGTATTTAGTATTTAATCAGATTATTGAGTGTTGAATCTGTTTATTCTTAAAGTTTAGTGATACACAGAATTATAGAAAAAGTCACATGGTGCAGACAGGAGACATTTTTATAACTGATCTTTATTTAGGGTTGTTCTCCCTCAAGAACTGAGGAACAGTGAAGATGGATTTGGTCTATAATTAATATAAACAGTCTGCTACAATGGTTTTGGGCTGCAATTGCCATCAGTAAATTGTTGAAAACCTCAACAAAGATAAAACTAAAATGAATGGATATTTGGTGTCACCCAGATAAGGATGAGTTCCTCTTAAGGTTTCTTCAGCTACTGGCTTATTCAATTGGGATAAACTAATAATTTATAAATTTTAAATACATATTTGGAAATAATTTATTTCTGTAAAGCTGCTTCGGGACAATGTTTATTGTTAAAACATCTATACAAATAAAAAAAATATTGAACTGGATGTTTCAAACAACTTTTGAGAAAAAAATAAAAACTTTTGAGAAATGATTCATATTTTTCCTTCAGAAGATGAACACTGCACTTGTGAGGAAGCCAGTTTTGTTGGGCGTCAAACAACTGCTTTGTAGGGCACAATCATACACACACACACACACACACACACACACACACACACACACACACACACACACACACACACACACACACACACACACTATCACACTATCACATAATGCAGATCATTTGGAAAACAAATTCAGCACATACAGTGGAGTTGAATTTCAAAACCATCAGTCTCAACGGTGCAAAGCAAACATGCCATCCTTTAAGCCACTGTCTCCAATGTTATGTAATGCTGGCAACCAAACAGTGCCGAGGTTTTTGTACAGTGCAGTTGGATTTCCTGTCACTGTGGCCGCCAAAGCACAGCAGTATAGATCAGAGTCTGATACAGCAGCAGAGGAGATGATCAGATCCACTTGTTTATTAGTTTTATCCACTTTAACATCCAGACGTGGTGGAATGGAGACACTTTTATCTCCACTTAAATCATGAATATAAAGAAGGAACTCAGGGTTAGAGTTTGGATGTTGTCTGTACCAGTGCAGGTAGCTGTATGTAGCACTTGTGCTGTAGCTGCAGGACAGAGTAACATCATCACCTTCTTTTACAAGTTTATGAGTGAGACTTGGGTTTATTGAATCTCCCATTGAGTCACCTGTTATAGAAGAGAACATAATGCATTTAACTTTTAATGTGTGCACAAACAATAGATAAATAATCTTACATTCTGCTTTTTCTCCTCACCACACACTCATTTATCACTAATTCAATACTTAACATATTGAAAGAACAAAAATATTGATATATAACTCACCTAGTAAAAGCCACAGACACGTAAATATAACAGTGATCATGATTAATGTTTTTTCCTGAATAAAAATATTCTGAGCTCTTTCTGTACACTAATATGTTAACATCATACAAGTTTATGAAGCTCCACCCTACAGCATTATGGGACAGAGTCACCAATCACATGGGGAATCTGTCCTGAACACATAATAAACAAACACAAACCATGAAAATGATGTAATTATAATAATTTTAACAATAGTTCACTATAAAAAATAAATATAAACAAATTAATTTAGGATGTAGTTAAATTATGTAAAAATTCTGTATATTAAACAGTATAACAAACATTTTCTGAGGTATTTTACTGAGGTGAGGAACAAACCAGCTGCTGCTCTTGGTGACGCTATAAAGATGTCAGTGAGCCTTTAGGGTTTAAAGGGAAGTGTGCACCGTGTGTGTAATGTGTCCTGGATTGAGTAAATGTTGTAGTAAAAGAAACAGTAATCAAGACTTTCTATTGAAGATGAAATGAACATTGTTACTAATCAGCAGTATCCGACCAGGATGGGATTCGAACCCACGCGTGCAGAGCACGCTGGATTAGCAGTCCATCCCCTTAACCACTCGGCCACCTCGTCACATGGCGCAACCCAATACCCTGACGAAGCACTATTTTTAAGACAGACCTAAGGACTTAAATAATAATTGAAAAAAGAAAAAATATAAAAACACTATAAATGATCACTGTACATTCAAAACTACTTTGATCTCAGCACACACACACACACACACACACACACAAAGAATAAATAGTTAAAAAAGCCACGATTTTACCAATGGCAACCGACACAGGGTGGGTAAAGTTAATGCCATGACCCAGATTCGAACCGGGGTTGCTGCAGCCACAACGCAGAGTACTAACCACTATACGATCACGGCGTTACACACTTGTGGTGGTACAAAAGTGATGTTTGCCCTGGAATGTAAACTACTGGCTGACGACATGGGCCACACTGGGAGCTGTTCACCTCATTCGTCTTTCCTTTTGGTAACCATTTCAATAGTGTACAGCGTTGAGCTTTGTGAAAGTCAACTTACAAGCGTGATGCAAAACGTGGCCAAAGTCAGATTTAGCGTGCTATGTTGAAAGCATTATGCCATGACTCTAATACCAGCTGGGGTAGCTGTGGCTCCTCGAGCAAATTGGATGCAGAATTCAACGCCCTTATTGAAGCAAAAAGAAGGTTTCCCATAACGGGAGTCAAACCAAGGCCGCCTGGGTGAAAACCAGGAATCCTAACCGCTAGACCATATGGGAAACAGATGTCTAAAACTGATCACAAAGGGCTGTGTCAGATGAGGACCAACTTTGGATTCATTAAAAGACATCCCTTTGATCTCAGTGTGTCAAACTGTGACATCGTCAAAAAGCGACGAGCCATCAAGCCATCAGGCTTCTCAACACAAAGAACTGAACAGAACTCACACACACTCACTTACACACGCACACACACACTCACTGTGTGTTACTGTTACTGAACTGTACAACCTGGACTAAACACAATCATCTCAATCCACTCCACCACCATTTATATATTTATTATTATTTATACTCGCACCTTATATTCAGTACAATGTTTACATGCTGTTTTTGCACCTTTATACTAAAATAGAATGTTTACATGCTGTCTTTGCACCTCCTTGCTGCTGTTTTTTGCACTACATTGCTCTGTTCTGTTGTACTTTTTCCTGGGTATAGTTTTTACATTTCACCTCACACAGTACTGTATACTTAAGTACAGTAGGTTTACTAGTCGGCGCTATACTTGGTTTTTGTCTTTTGTCTTGTCTTGTGTTGTCTGTCTGCACTCTGTCTGTCTGTACTGTTCTTTTGTTTGCACTGTTTGCACCAGGCTGCACTCGATGCACTTTATGTTGTTTTGTTGTTTAGTGTAGCACCAGGGTTCTGGAGGAACGTTGTTTCGTTTTTACTGTGTACTGTGTACCACTGTGTATAGTAAAATGACAATAAAAGCCACTTGACTTGACTTGACTTGAAGCGTTTCGTCTGTAGATGGCGTTAGACTCAACAAGTAATACGTGCAAATTAAATGCAAGGATGAGGTGGCGAGTGGTTAAGGCGATGGACAGCTGAGCCATTGTCCTCTGAACGTGTGGGTTCGAGTACCATTTTTGTCGGTTAGTTTGCTTTAATGAAATAATCAGAAATGTTACTTAAAGTCCAAGATCACAAATCATATACATTCATTATGTTCTGTACAATTTACAAAAATTATAACTACAAATAATTAATTACTGTATTTACAATGTACATTTCCTCAGCACAAACCTGTAATTATTAAAATTTTAAATGTATTATTATTATTATTATTATATTTTATTTAATCATATAAATGTACAAATATCAAGTCAGAGCTGTAATACTGTCTACAGTTCTGTCATCATTGTAATCATAAAAATAAAATAACATTTCGGATTTTAATTTCTTCATTCCTTATTTTGACCAGATCATCACTTTACAGTATAAGTGAAAGTTAATTGAGACTCCATTACAACTCACAACTATTCCACTGTTGCTGATCAACACAATGCATCTTTTGGATATGTTGTATCTCATGATTTAACAAACATACTGCACATAAACCTCTGCACACTTTTGTTTATTATTTACTTTATTTATATTTCTTTATTTATGTGTGTAGGATAGAATTTTGGCTCAATAATATATGTGACTTTATTCAGAAAACAGAGGCACATCTCACAATTTATATATTCAGAACTATAAATTAATATCAGACAGAAGCACTGGACTTTGGAACTTACTGGACAAAAAAATACAGACTTCTGCACTGGTTTCCAGTAAAACCCATCACTTATACAGCTTTAAATTTTCTGATTTAAATTTTTAAATTTTTCATTTTGTTTTCCTGTTTTGTGTCTCTTCTCCTTTCCTTTTCTCTGAGCTCAGTGTTCTTGATACAGAAGGTATATTGCTTTTGTAAAGAAATGATATTTAATGAGAATTTTAGTTCTGTGAAATTAAGCTGACAGTGTGTAGATTACAGCTGAGGCTCGTTACTAAGAAAAAACAGAGCAGGAGTTCGGATAACACATAAACATTGTGTATGACAGAAGAACAGGTGTAGTCAATATCATGGAAGTGAATGTAAACATATAAACACGCATCTAGTGAGAAATGCATGAATCTGCTGCAGTCATGTGTAGTGCTTTTTGTACAGTGGAGTTGGGTTTCCTGTCACTGTGGGCGTCAGAGCGCAGTAGTACAGTGCAGAGTCTGATACAGCAGCAGAGGAGATGTGCAGATGTACTTGTTTATTATTTTTATCAACTTCCGCATCCAGACGTGGTGGCATGGATTTAGATTTACTTCCAAATAGATCGATAAAAGAAGGTACTCAGGTTTAGATGTTGAAGATTGTATGTACCATTGCAGGTTGTTTACTGCACCACTAAACTTTTTATAGCTGCAGGACAAAGTCACATTTTCTCCTTCATCTACAACTTTATGAGGGGAAGTGGTTCTATTGGATCTGCAGTGGAGTCACCTGTCATAGAAAAGAGAACACGGTCAATCCAGAAATACAGTCAGACTCACATTCTACTGTTTCTAAACACCACACAGACCAAATAATCACTAATTCAACACTTAATATTTCTGAATCATAAAATGAATGTATAACTCACCTAGTGAAAGCCACAGACACATGAATATAACAGTGAACATGATGAAGGTCTTAGTTCAGTGAAAAGTTCTGTACTTTAACCTGTTAACATCCTAAAGGGTCATGAAGCTCCACCCCACAGCATCACATCACAGAGTCACCAATGTTACTGACAGATTGTTGTGTATCGGTCAGTAAACACAAACTGTAAGCAGGAAATCATGTATTTATAAAAACTTTTATTATATTTGAGCCATAAGTGTAAATGTCTAAAATTATAATAAAAAAATTGTTTATTAATATGGATTTTATTTTTTTTTTTTATAATTTTGTTACACTAAGTTAAAGGGAAAACAACTGCTGTTCTTTGTAATACCATTAAAGATACCATCAAGCCGAGGCATCTGACTCATGACTGTAATAAAATCATTCTGCTTAATAAAAGTGTATAAAGTAGTGTGTAGAAGTTGAGCTGGTTATCATCTAAACATGAAACTGTGGCTGCAACATGTCAGAGAATATGAACATGCAGTAGTAATGTGCTTGTCCATGCTGGAGACAAATATATTTAAAGCAGTGTAAAGTAGATTTCAGAAATGTAAAGATGTGGGATGTGAGAAGTGTATTTCTAGTATTTGGAACATAATTAGATGACATACTTGACCATCTTGTGGTGAAAGATTGAGAAACACACCAAGTTTTGTTTTGTTGGTGTACTCGGGACCATCACTATCCCTAGATTGCATTGATAAAAGGCTGCAAAGAAAAGAGGGATTTATTTACAAATCATAACAACAAATTTAGAGAATATTTTATTCCACTCTATGAAAAAGCTTTTGCTGCTTCCACAGCTGCATTATACCACAACATTTGTTGTTGTCTGTGGTTGACTGATTCACTGGTAAAGGATTATCTTTAATCTGTGGTTTTATTCACTTTATATAACCATTGTTAGGTTTTTGTACAGTCTTTCACTGACTCTGTATTACTGTGCTACGTCTCTAATAGCGCAGTGATAGAGAGCAGAATCTGAGAGCTTTAGACCTCTGATAGTAAGTTCAGTAGAGTCTCCAGTTGAGTCTGAATCTAATCGAGTGTCAGTGGAAGTGTAACTACAATGAGTAAAAATTGTGGTGTGCTGTGAGGAGATTGTTTGTACCAGTAAACCATATGTTACTGGCTGCTTGACTCATATGAACATTTCAGAGTAAAGTGTCTGTTTTTTCCAAAAACATTGGATTTTTGTCCACTGGCCAATTTTATCTGCAAAACTGCCCACTGTGAAAAATAATTAATGAACACATTTGTGAATTGTGTATTTTTTTTAGACATTTGTGTACATTCACAGAAATTAAGAAAAAATAGATTAGTGCAAACGATACAATACAATAAAAATTATTAATTGTGAAAGTGAAGTACCTGTAACTACAGTGAGAATCAGTGTTGTGTATCTACTATGTACAGTAAGGTGTAGAGTTGAGTCATTTCTGAACACAGCTCTGTGAGGATTCTGTATAATAGTGCTGTATGTGCTGAACTTTACACATGAGGGAACACGTCTCTAGAAGACCAACCAGGAAGTGCTGCTGTAAAATTATTTTTCCATCAACAATATATAACCATAATACGATTTGTTTTATCACATTTCATGAGATTTGAGGGTATTTAAATCTTTATCACTAAATAAATTATAACAAACAATGACATTTTGCTTCATGGAGAAATCTAATCATTTGACAAAAACAACAAACAGTTAATTATATGAAACATAGACATAAATCCACAAACTTAATGAGAACAATGATGTCCAGGAAGGATAAAACAAGCAGATGAGAACATCCAGACACTAATTAGGTAAACAGAACAGATGTGGGTGATAAGTGTAGATGTGACTTTTTGAATTTATTTTTAAATTAATAATTGAAATAAATATAAAATGTAGATAATAAGAGTTACTTAAAGATTGTTCAGAAAATAACACAAACTTCTTGAATAAATTCTAATATACACACTCACACACATTCACATACTGCACATCATATGGACATAAAAATTATTCACCAAGGCATGTTTTTTGACTGGTGGAGAAAACCTCTAAAACATGGCTAAATCATGCAAATTCAGCACAAACAGTAAGGTGAGATACAAAACCCATAACCTCAAAGGTGCGAAGTAAACATACAAACAACTAAGCCACTGTCTCCCCCTGTTGGCAGTCTTAAAAATAACATACCAATGTGAAGGTTTTTGTACAGTGCAGCTGGATTTCCTGTCACTGTGGGCGCCAGAGCACAGTAGTATAGATCAGAGTCTGATACAGCAGCAGAGGAGATGATCAGATCCACTTGATCTCCATTAAGAGTAGCAGACATTCTTGGCGGTTTGTTCTGACTTAGATCTCCACTTTGTGTAATATAAAGAAGGAACTTGGGTCTAGATTTCAGATGTTGTCGGTACCAGTGCAGGTAGGTGCTGTATGCATTACTGGTCGTTTTGTATTTGCAGGACAGAGTAACATCATCACCTTCATCTACAACTTTATGAGTAAAACGTGGCTCTATTGAATCTGCCATGGAGTCACCTGTCATAGAGAAGAGAACATAATATTTTCTTAGAATAATTAAATCAGATTTACATTTGATGTGACTTTATTTATTTATACAATTTCTTATCAATACACATTAATTGATAACTAATTTAAGAAACTTCTGAAATGACAAAAAGTCAGTGTAAAACTCACCCAGTGAAAGCACAGACACATGAATATAACAGTGAACATGATGAAGGTTTTATTTGAAAGAAAATATTCTGAGGTCTGAATATATGAACATCATAAAGGTTCATGAAGCTCCACCCCACAGCATCAGACGACAAAGTCACCAGTGTTACTGACAGCAAACACAAAGTGTAGGCAGGTGTAATTATTAAATACAATCATTTTAGCTGATTAAAATATAAATTAATAATTACATTATCAAATATTTCAGTTGTGTATTTTAGGGGGTTCAGCTATAACAGATATTCTGTATCACCTAATGTTAATTAGAAAATAATAAGGTTTATGAAGAATAAGATAAAACATTTATAGAGATTTATGTTTTGTATTTGCTTCACAAGGACTGTTAAACCTCTTGATGCTCAGCTCTAATAAAAGTACGAGTTATGAGTATTAATGAGTATTTATTCTTATGACAGTTTAGTGTGAAGTGGACAGTTGTGTAGTTTTATCAGAATGGTGTCTCTATAAATGAGTTGAGCTACTAAGAGTAATCAGGGCAGGAGTGAGGATAATATTAGTGCAGTGTGTATGATAGAAGAACAGCTGTAGTTTATATCAGAGGTTTTATTGTGAAAATGAGGATTCATCATCAGAGAATGTGAGCAGGGTTGTGTGGAGCTCTAGTACTTTTCCCACAATAAGATAAATGACTGCGCCATCTTGTGTTCACTAAGGAAAAAAACCTTAGCCCTAGAATCATGTAGTATGAAAGGGGGAGTGATTCTGAGATTAATTCTTGTAATTTCTGCCTCAGCTAACAAGGATTTAGAAATCTTCCAACAGAGTTACTGTTTTTACCACCTGCTCTTTACCACCTGCTCTTTACAGTTTACACTGCAGACACACAGTCTAGACAAGATCATGAAGTAAATCAAAGCATTCACTAATTAATTTAATGGAATATAGTTATATATTTATAACTATATATTATAATTTAGTTATATCTAAATGTTAATGTCTGTGAGTACATTATACTCAGAAATCTCCAATTCTGACTAAAACAGAGAAACTCATGAGTCCACTGACTTTGTGGAATTCTGCTATGAGGATTGAGGTGAGTTTTGTCTTTAGTGCTGATGTGATGATGTGTTTAGTAGCAGCACAGTGACACAGTAAGTAGTGTTTCTGCATCACAGCTCCAGGGTTCCTAGTCTGATTCTGAGGTGAAGTTACTGTCAGTTTCTGTTTAGTTTTGCATTTCCACCCCGTGTCTGTGTGGGTTTAAAAAAAAACATTAATTGTCTGTAGGTGTTAATGAGTGTGTGAAAGGGTTTGTTTATGGTGTTCTAGTGAAGACCGACGTCCAATTTTAAATGTATTCTCACCTCACACACAGGAGATCTCAGGACACGTTTTAATATCCAACACAAAACTGACCAGTGTAAAGTAATTAGTGAAGATATGATGTTGCTTCCTGAATATGCAGCTTGTGCCAACAATATAAACTCTTTATTAACATGAGACTCCATTAATAGACATCTACATTTTCTAAATCATTGGCAGAACTGCCTTTAATATAACAAAACTGTGTCAGGGTTTTTGTACAGTGCAGCTGGATTTCCTG
>JBCEWE010000001.1:48793-107739 GCA_039877035.1 Silurus lanzhouensis
CTGCAGGACAGAGTCACATTTTCTCCTTCATCTACAACGTTATGAGTGGAAAGTGGTTCTATTGGATCTGCAGTGGAGTCACCTGTCATAGAGAAGAGAACACGGTCAATCCAGAAATACAGTCAGACTCACATTCTACTGTTTCTAAACACCACACAGACCAAATAATCACTAATTCAACACTTAATATTTCTGAAATCATAAAATTAATGTATAACTCACCTAGTGAAAGCCACAGACACATGAATATAACAGTGAACATGATGAAGGCTCTTAGTTCAGTGAAAAGTTCTGTACTTTAACCTGTTAACATCCTAAAGGTTCATGAAGCTCCACCCCACAGCATCACATCACAGAGTCACCAATGTTACTGACAGATTGCTGTTTATCTTTCAATAAACACAAACTGTAAGCAGGAAAATTGTATAATTATAAAAACGTGTAATCTGTCATTATATGTGAGTCCTCAGCCATAAACCTGTAAGTGTAAATTTCTATAATATAAAATATTTTGCATTAAATATAATATTTTTTCAGTTATTTATGTGAGTTGAGTAAAAAAAGCTGCTTTTCTTCATAATACCATAAAAGATGCCATCAAGCCGAATCATCTGACTAATTATTGTAATACAATCATTATTCTTAATACATGTTTGTACAGTAGTGTGTAGAAGTAGAGCTGGTTGTCATTTAAACATGAAACTGTGGCTGCAACATGTTCAGAGAATGGGATCATGCAGTAGTAATGTGCTTGTCCATGCTGGAGACAAATATATATTTTAAAATAGTGAAAAGTAGCTATTAAACTCTAAAGAACTCAGTACTGTATCTCTGAGGGATGTCAGCAGAGTTCTAGTACTTGGCCCATAATACGATCACATATCACATATCATAAGATACACCATCTTGTGGAGAAAAACTGAGAAACACACCAAGTTTAGCTGCTTCACTCCAGTTCAGAACTGATCTGTAAAACTTTCTATTTAATAATAGAAAACTAATGTATGTAATGATCAAAATCTGGTGTTTATAGTTGACAGCAGTTTTACATGATTGTGTCTCCCACACTGAAAATGTACTGCTTGGAGAAGTTTATGATGTAATTCAGGAGCAGCAGTAAACCATTTACATTTACATTTACATTTGCGGCATTTAGCAGACGCCCTTATCCAGAGCGACGTACAAACGTGATTTAAATCTCTAGTAATGAATAAATCTACACTGGTACGCAAGAATACAAACTCATATAAATATAACTCGAATTCTACAAACTTGGAAAGTGCTAATTTAGGTATTTCAGGAAGAGTAGGTCTTCAGTCGTCGCTTAAAGATAATCAGGGACTCTGCTGTATGGACATCTAGGGGAAGTTCATTCCACCACCTCGGTGCCAGAACAAGAAGAGCCTTGAATTTTACTTACCTCTCATTCTGAGAGAAGGTGGTACCAGTCGAGCAGTGCTGGAGGATCTCAGACAGCGTGGTGCAGTGCGAGATGTGATGAGGTCACTGAGGTAAGATGGTGCTGGTCCATTTTTGGACTTGTAGGCAAGCATCAGTGTTATGAAACTGATACGGGCAGCTACTGGAAGCCAGTGAAGGGAGCGCAGCAGTGGGGTGGGGTGGGAAAAATTGGGCTGATTGAACACAAGTCGTGCAGCTGCATTTTGGATCATTTGCAGTGGACGAATAGCGTTCAGGGGGAAGACCTGCCAGCAGAGATTTGCAGTAGTCCAGTCTTGAAATGACAAGAGACTGAACAAGCACCTGGGCAGCCTGTATGGACAGAAATGGTCGAATCCTTCGGATGTTATAGAGAAGAAATCGACAAGAACGAGCAACATTAGCAAAATGTGGGAAAAAAGACAGTTCATTGTCCATAGTTACCCCAAGGTTACGAACAGTGGCTGAAGGGGAAGCAGAGAGTCATGAAGTGTTATTTGTAGATCTTGACCTGGAGATGAATCACCTGGGATGACCAGCAGTTCTGTTTTGCTGGGGTTGAGTTTAAGTTGGTGAGCACTCATCCATAAAGATATGTCAGACAAGCATGCTGAGATCCGAGCGGAAGCTGTGGTATCTGATGGAGGAAAGAAAAGATGAGTTGAGTGTCATCTGCATAGCAGTGATAAGAAAACCCATGTGAGGATATGACTTCACCAATGGAGTGGTATAGAGGAGAAAAGGAGGGGACCAAGTACCGAGCCTTGTGGGACACCGGTAGTGAGTCTGCATGGGGCAGATGTGGATCCCCTCCATGTTACCTGGTATGAGCGACCTTCCAGGTAGGAAGCAAACCATTCCATGCTGTTCCGCAGATACCAAGGCTCTTGAGGGTTGACAAAAGTGTCTTGTGGTTGACTGTGTCAAATGCTGCTGAAAGGTCCAGAAAGATAAGTACAGATGACAGCTTGGCTGACCGAGCAGCATGTAGTTTCTCAGAAACAGCCAATAGGGCCGTCTCTGTGGAATGTGCCGCTTTGAACCAGACTGGTTCGGATCGTGGAGGTTGTTCTGTGAGAGATAGACAGACAGTTGGTTAAAAATAGTGCGTTCCAGAGATTTAGAAAGAAAGGAAGGAGTGATACCGGTCTGTAGTTGTTGATGTCTGATGGATCCAGAGCCGGTTTCTTCAAGATAGGAATGACCCTTGCTTGCTTGAAGGTAGTTGGTACATAGCCAGATGTTAATGATCCATTGATGATTGTGGAGATGAAGGGCAGGAGATCTTGCGTGATGGTCTGGAGCGTAGTTGAAGGGATTGGATCCAGAGGACAGGTGGTGGGATTGCAGGATCGGATGACTTGCAGTATCTCATCTTCTGTTAAGGTTGAGAAGCTTGACAGAGACGTAGTGGATTGTTGGCTGTGTTGTGTAGTCATTGTTGGAGAGGAAGTGAAGGTCTGGCAGATTTTCCTAATCTTCTCATCATAGAAGGAGGCAAAGTCATTAGCAGTCAGGAGGATGGAGCAGGTGCAGCAGGGGGGTTTAGTAGAGAAGAGAAGATGTTGTGAAGCTTACGAGGATCTTGTGCAGAGGCCTCAAGCTTTTCCTTGTAGAAGGCAGTTTTGGCAGAAGTCACCTCCAAAGAAAATTTTGGTCAGGAGTGCACGGTAAGATGAGAGGTCTACATCAAGCTGTGATTTTTTCCACTTCCTCTCTGCAGATCGGAGTTCTCGTCGATTACTGCGCAAAACTTCTGACAGCCACGGTGTGGGACAAGAAGTCTTCTTGGGTCTTGTAGTCAAGGGAGAAGGAGGTCCATGGTTGAGGAAAGAGATGAGAGGAAGGAGTCCGTAGCAACGTCTAAGGGTAGAGAGGAAAAGGAGACGGGGTCAGGAAGAGATGAAAGAGTACATGAAGTTACAGAGGAGGGAGAGATAGAGTGAAGGTTAGGACGGATAAGAGAGACATGTTAATTATTTTTAGGTTGAATAGGAAGAGTGATTAAAAAGATTAAAATAAACCAGCACCACTACAGCTGCAGATTCCACATCAGAAGTCATAAAATGATGCAGATTTCATTCATATCAACATCATTCAAAACAAAGTAGGGTTTGTTTCTCCTTGTTTTATATTTATAAAGTTCTATTTGATGAATCTTAATTGTAGGTATAAATTAATGAATCATATAATAAAACATATTAACAGGAAGGTGAGGCGGCTGTTATTAACACATGAATCATCATCACTCCAGCTTTAGTTTAAGGTTAACGCATTATTAGTTCCTGATTAGTCCACTTTACTCTACACTTTTACCATCATTCATTTTCAGTAACCACTTTATCCTGGACAGCTCCAGTCATGTCCCACCTCATGAAGATTATGGACCTTTAAAGAAATAGATGCCGACACTGCAAACATCCCGAACCATCTAGAGACGTACCAGTGCCATTTGAATTTCACCTCATGTGGAGTTTGGATATTGGAGCTTTTGAGTGTTTAAAGGCTCTGGCATGGAGAAGCTGGTGTTGGATTTATTATGATCGCACATTTTGAGCTATTTTATGAGTTGCTTAGTAACTCCTGGTTCCATAATTTTAAATGACTGTAAAAGACTGTAGATAGGACATTACTCACAATCTTAAATTCCAGTGCTCATGTTAGTTCTCACTTTCCAGTGTTCTGTATTGTTTAAAGACTATATTCACACTCTTAATATCACCCATATGAGGATGTGTTTACCTTTTGAGTCTGGTTCCTATCAAGGTTTCTTCCTCATAACATCTATGGGAGTTTTTTCCTGCCACAGTCACCATGGCTGCTCATCAGGGATAAATACACATCGTTCACCTTAACTCTTAAATTCTGTAAAGCCGTTTTGAGATATTGTCCGTTGTGAAAAGCGTTATTGCAATAAACTTGACTTGACACTTTTAGAATAATATATATACAGTATACACACTTGCAATCAATTATACATCTTCCTGATCAGGATTGTGGAGGATCTGAAGCTTCTCTCACTAAAATGGAGCATAGAGCGGGAATATACACAAAGTTACAGCCAATTTATTGTGAAAGCAGTCTGAATCAATGCATTTTGAAAGCTTTTATCAAACCTCAAAAGTAAAAAAGTACAATGATCAAATTTTTTTATCATATTTGAAATAATATATCAGAAATTGTCATGAAACAAAAAGTAAATTCCAGTGATATTTTTCTTTGTATTTGTATGAATAAAACTCACATCTGTTCATCAAAGAGTTTTCTCTTAACATGAGACATGCAGTTGAACATATTGGATAATTAACATATTAATAAATGAATGAATGAATAAAGTAAAGAAAGTAAAATGATAACAGTTCCACAAATTGTGCACCAGTAACACTTCACCAATGGATATGATATTTTCTTAAAATATGTTCTGGAGCATCAAAAATGTTGAATTGTGTATTTCCTGTGTTGAATGTTCACCTGTTTACTTTAATTTTCTTTTTATTTCAGTTGTGAATGTTACCAAATTTGTTTCTATGTGTCTGTGGTTAACTGATAACAAATAGGTAAAGGAAATATCTGTCATCTTCTGTGGTTTCTTCAAACGTTAGGTTTTTGTACAGTCGTTCAGTGACTCTGTATTACTGTGCTGCTACTACTCTTAGAGCGCAGTGATAGAGAGCAGAATCTGAGATCTGTAGGTCTTTAATAATAAGTTCAGTAGCATTTGAGGTTGTTTCTGCCCTGAATTGAGATCCACTGGGATTGTAGTCATCGGATCTTGACCTTGCGCCTTTAAGCAGTAAAAACTGTGGTGTGCTGTGAGGATATTGTTTGTACCAGTAAAGATAAATGTTGTTACTGTTTGTCTCATATGAACATTTTAGAGTAACAGTTTCTGTTTCCTTCCTCAGAACATTGGCATCTTCATCTCTCGGCCCAATTTTATCTGCAAAACTGCCTGCTGTAGAGAAGAAAATATAAATAAATGGAAACATATCAATAATTTTCTTAACTATTTTTGTAAACATTCCCAAAACATTAACTTATGAATTTAAATATAATAATAATAATAATAATAATATTAGTTATTACAAATAATTAACAAATGAATATGAATTACCTGTAACTACAGTGAGAATCAGAGTTGTGTATCTCACTATGTACAGTAAGGTGTAGAGTTGAGTCATTTCTGAACACAGCTCTGTGAGGATTCTGTATAATAGTGCTGTATGTGCTGAACTTTACACATGAGGGAACACGTCTCTAGAAGACCACACCCAGGAAGTGCTGCTGTTGTATAAAAAAAACTTTTCCATCACTAATATAAATACAATATGCATGAAATTTTCATGTGAAAACTGTATTTTCCTGTGATCTTTAGGTGTTTATGACGTATGAAATTTTGATTTGTGTAGATAATAGCATCATTTGAGATTGCATCATTCTGTGATGTGTGTTTATCATTGGAGTGATTTTTCCTCATGTTTTTTATTATGTAGTGAAAAAATGCCTGATTGTTGTCTGTGAGAAAGAAAAGTGTTTATTAATACATTATATTATATTATATTATATTATATTATATTATAATTTATTATATTATATTATATTATATTATATTATATTATATTATATTATATTATATTATATTATATTATATTAAGTTGTCTAAGGTCTTCTTCTTCTTCCTCTTCCTCTTCTTTTGGCTGCTCCCATTAGGGGTCACCACAGTGGATCATCTGCCTCCATACTACTCTGTCCTCTACATCTGCCTCTTTCAAACCTGCATGTCTTCCCTCACCACCCTAATAAACCTCCTATTTTGCCTTCCTCTTTTCCTCCTTCCTGGTTGCTCCATCCTCAACATTCTCCTACCGATGTGCACATGTCCAAACCATCTCAATTGCGCATCTCTCACTTTGTCCCCAAAACGGCCTCCATGCGCAGTTCCTATAATAAACTCATTTCTAATCTTGTCCATCGTCATCACTCCCAATGAAAAATCTCCACATCTTCAGCTCTGCTACCTCCAGCACCACCTCCTGTCTTTTACTCAATGCCATTGTCTCTAAACCACACAACATTGCAGGTCTCACCACAGTCCTATAAACTTTCCCTTTCATTCTCGCAGATTCTCTTCTATCACAAATCACTGCCAATCCCAATTCTGTTTTGCCAACCTCTTTCTCCTTATGCTCTCCTGCACCACGTCTCTTGGTCTTCCTTTATATTTCCAGATGTCACACTAAGTACCTTTCTAGCTGTCTCCCTTATCACTTCTGCAGTCGTTGCCCAATCATCCAGCACCTCTTCACCACCACCGAGCCCCTGTCTGACCTCTTCCCTGAATCTCACACTACAGTCTTCCTCCTTCAGTTTCTTTCACCATCTTATTCTTTTTTCAGAATTCACTCTCCTCCTCTTCTTCTTTACCTCCAAAGCCATCCCACAGACCACCATCTGATGCTGTCTAGCTACACTCTCCCCTGCCAACACCTTATAGTCTCCAATCTCTTTAAGGTTGCATCTTCTGCATAGAACATAGTCCACCTGTGTGCACCTTCCTCCACTCTTATATGTCACCTGTGATCCTCCATCCTCTTACAATAAGTACTCACCACTGCCATTTCCATCCTTTGAGCAAAATCTACCACCATCTGCCCTTCCACATTTCTCTCCTTAAAGCCATACCCACCCATCACCTTCTCATCAACTCTGTTGCTTTCACCAACATGAGCATCAGCACTGATGCCATTTATCATCTCCCCTTTAACTTCATGTTCATCTTCTTTCAGAATCCCCATACACCATTTCTCTTTCCATCCACACCATGATAGAACAGTTTTATTTTGATTAGCACAAGTTGTACGCTGGAAGCTCTTCATAAGGCAAGTGTGAGTTTAGATTTCTAGTAAAAGACAAAACTGAGAGACATTAACATTTACACATTTTTTATTTAATCTAACTTTTAACTCAAAGTTTATAATGTCCCCTGTCAGTCACCTCAAACCTGATATTATATCAACTAATAATATAAATTAAGGACAACTACTCTATCAGGCAGTGTTTCTTATATATTTTTTATTTAATCAAAAACATGCTTTAGGTCACTCTGAATAAATAGGTGTGAATTACTATACATGTGTGGTGCCTTAACCATAGCAAAGGTGTTACTGAGATGGATGGATGGATGGATGGATGGATGGATGGATGGATGGATGGATGGATGGATAAATGGATGGATGGATGGATGTTTAGGGGTTTTACCACCATAGATTGATTTGTTTTTGTATATATTATTACTGTTCTTGTATAATTTTTTAAGTTGCCATTATAATTTTTACATCAATGAACTGATAGAAATACAGTGTATTCTATATAAGAGGACATATTGTAACAAAACTGTGTCAGGGTTTTTGTACAGTGCAGCTGGATTTCCTGTCACTGTGGGCCTCAGAGCACAGTAGTATAGATCAGAGTCTGATACAGCAGCAGAGGAGATGATCAGATCCACTTGTTTATTAGTTTTATTCACTTTAACATCGAGACGTAGTGGAATTGAGTCACTTTTATCTCCACTTAAATCATAAATATAAAGAAGGAACTCTGGGTTAGAGTTTGGATGTTGTCTGTACCAGTGCAGGTAGCTGCTTGTAGCACTTGTGCTGTAGCTGCAGGACAGAGTAACATCATCACCTTCATCTACAGCTTTATGAGTGAATCTTGGGTTTATTGAATCTCCCATTGAGTCACCTGTTATAGAAGAGAACATAATGCATTTAACCTTTAATGTGTGCACAAATAATAGATAAATAATCTTACATTCTTCTTTTTCTCCTCACCACACACTCATTTATCACTAATTCAACACATATCATTTATGGAATAACAATAAATATTAATGTGTAACTCACCTAGTGAAAGCCACAGACACGTAAATATAACAGTGAACATGATGAATTTTTTTAGCTGAATGAAAATATTCTGATGTTCTCTGATATGTTCATCATAACATCGTACAGGTTTATGAAGCTCCGCCCCACAGCATCACATGACAGTCACCAATGTTACTGACAGATTGTTGATTTTTACTAAAACATACTGACTTTACATTCAGAATCACACGGGGAATCTGTCCTGAGAACATAAGAAACAAACACAAGCGTGAAAATGATGTAATTCGAAAAATGTGAATCATATTTTTGCATAAAACCTTGTGTATTAATTATGATAAACATTTTCAGAGGTATTTCACTGAGGTGCAAAACAAACCAGCTGCTGCTCTTAGTAATACTATAAAGATGTCAGTGAGCCTTTAGGGCTTAAAGGGAAGTGTGCACAGTGTGTGTAATGTGTCCTGGATTGAGTGAATGTTGTAGTAAAAAAAAAAAGTAATCAAGACTTTCTATTGAAGATGAATTGAACATTGTTATTGATCAGTTTGATGAAATAATCTGAAATGTTACTCAAGGTCCAAAGGTTGGTGCAATAAGATCACAAATCATATACATTCACTATGTTCTATACAATTTACATTTAAACATAAATATTAATTAATTAATAAGAATTTTGGTTCTGTGAAATCAAGCTGACAGTGTGTAGATCACAGCTGAGGCTCATTACTAAGAAAAACCAGAGCAGGAGTTCAGATAACACATAAACATTGTGTATGACAGAAGAACAGGTGTAGTCGATATCATGGAAGTGAATGTAAACATGTAAACAGCTCCATCTAGTGAGAAAAGCATGAATCTGCTGCAGTCATGTGTAGTGCTTTTTGTACAGAGTTGGGTTTCCTGTCACTGTGGGCGTCAGAGCGCAGTAGTACTACTACAGTAGTAGTAGTCTGATACAGCAGCAGAGGAGATGTGCAGATCCACTTGTTTATTTCCATGAACTTTAGCACTCGTTCTTGGTGGGATGTTGGGACTTAAATCTCCACTTTCATAAATATAAAGAATGAACTCAGGATTAGATTTTGGATCTTGTTTGTACCACTGCAGATTCTGTACAGAACCACTAAAGTCTTTGTAGCTGCAGGACAGAGTAACATCATCACCTTCATCTACAACTTTATGAGTAAGAACTGGATTTATTGAATCCGCCATGGAGTCACCTGTCATAGAGATGAAAACATTTATTGATTATTTATTCAATTATTATGTAACTGCAGAATCACAGAATAATTAATCACAAATTATGCAATCAATTTATTTAAACAGTAAAGGAATCTGAATTTAACTCACCTATTGAAAGCCACAGACACATGACAATGATAGTGAACATGATAAATGCTCTTAGCTGAATGAAACTATACTGAACTTTCTGCACTCTGTAGCATCATAAATGTTCATGAAGCTCCACCTCACAGCATCACATGACCAAGTCACAAATGTTACTGTCAGATTGTTGATTCTTAATGAAGCATTCGGAATTAATGCATTATTTAAATCTGTAAAAATATAATTATCTGATTCAATTATTACATATTTTCATTTTCTGTTATATTTGTTATAAGTGATGTCGCTGCATTGGGGGCTTCAGCCTCATCAGAAATTGCTGTGAATAAGTATGTAAGTAATAATAAGTATAAGTGAATAAGTAAGTCATTGTAAATAATTATGTTAATTATGTGAAATTATATACAGTACTGTCCTTACCGTATTTTTCGGACTATAAGCCGCTACTTTTTTTGAAGCGGCTAATATATGTATTTTTCCTGGGTTTTTCCCGCTTTCACAAACTTCAAGCCAAAAAACTGAGCGACATAACATTAGACCAATTAAATTTCCGAATGGAAACGAAAAAATGCACCTCACCTGTGTTCTGAGCTGCACGGCTTCGGCAGAAAAAACTTCCACCGGTGGCCACAACGATGACAAACAATAAACTCCCCAGAGAAATACAGTGGTACCCTGACCTACGAGTTTAATTCGTTCCCTGGACGAGCTCGTATCTCAATTTGCTCGCACATCAAATCAGTTTTCCATATTAAAAATACTTAAAATGGCATTAATCCGTTCCAACCCTCAAAATGACACCCCGTTTTTATGCTTCATGTTATTAAATTGGAAAATACATTTCTAAATAACAAATCTTGTTTAAAAACATAATAGAAAGAGTATGTAAAGATATAATAAGGTTTTATTCATTGTTTTTTCCTTGGAGATGAGACGACTTGAGCTAACGAAAACGCCGCTGGGGTGTGTGTGTGTGTGTGTGTGTGTGTGTGTGTGTGTGTGTGTGTGTGTGTGTGTGTGGAGTGGGGGTGGGGGGTGGTTTGTTTTTTACTATCACTCCTGTACACTACGTACCCCTAAACTTTAAAAAATTTACTTTTTGTTCTTTGCTTATCTTAATTTTCGTCACAATCTTCTTTTTCTGGCTTTGCTTTGCCATCTAGCAGCGGCGTCTCGAACTCGTACCTCAATTTTGCTCGCGTAACAAAGCAAAAAATCAACCAAGTGACCGCTTGTACCTCGGAAAACTCGTACATTAATGCACTTGTAGGTCAAGGTACCACTGTAGTTGTGAAAGGAAGGAGGAAGACAGTGAACAATGACTTACTTGGTCGGCTACTGTTTAGATACAAGCCGTTGTAGCGCGCTGAGTCTGGGTGAAGGGAGAGCTCGCTAACTCCAGTTGCAACAGAAATCATAAGCACAGATAAGCATGCTTTTTTATTTTTCTTGGCAACAGCGTTATGGGTTAGTCGAAGAAACTTAGAAATAAGCATCAGAAAATAAAAAAGACATAATCCTCCATCTCCACACATGCAGTAATACCAGGGGAATGCAGTGACATGCTATTCCCAAAATACCGCTATGCTCCTAATAAAAGCGCAACATATTGCATTTAGTGTCTTTTTTTAAAGCCTGTGTAAAGTTCATTAGTTTCAGTGTAGACAAATTAAAAAAAATAAAAAAATCTTTGTCAAATTCAGTGGGTGCGGCTTATATAAGGGTACGCTTTATAGTCCGGAAATTACGGTATATTTGTGAATGTAATGTGATTGATGTGTATTTGGTATCTTTAATCACTTTTTTTTTTTTTTTCCTGTTCCATTCAGCTGCATCTGTTACCACAGATGCTGTTTGTGTCTGTGGTTTACTGATAACAAGTAGGTAAAGGAAATATCTTTGATGAGTTTTTGTACAGTCTTTCACTGACTCTGTATTACTGTGCTACATCTCTAAGAGCGCAGTGATAGAGAGCAGAATCTGAGAGCTTTAGACCTCTGATAGTAAGTTCAGTAGAGTCTCTGGTAGTTTTGGACTCTAATCGACGATCATCAGGAGAGCTACCCTGACCAGATCTTGATCTTGCACCTTTATACAGTAAAAACTGTGGTGTGCTGTTAGGATATTGTTTATACCAATAAAGCCAAATGTGTTCACTGCCTGAATCATAAAAACATTTTAGAGTAACAGTTTCTGTTTCTTGTTTGACAATGTTGATGTCTAACGGCCCGATTGTATCTGCAAAACTGCCTGCTGTAATAAAAGAAAATGAAGAAATAAATATTAAAAGTATTTTTAATGTTAGCACAGCAACTATATTACTGCCTAATTACATGAATACAATAACAATAACAATATTATTAACTGATGAAGAAGTACCTGTAGCTACAGTGAGAATCAGTGTTGTGTATCTCACTATGTACAGTAAGGTGTAGAGTTGAGTCATTTCTGAACACAGCTCTGTGAGGATTCTGTATAATAGTGCTGTATGTGCTGAACTTTACACATGAGGGAACACGTCTCTAGAAGACCACACCCAGGAAGTGCTGCTGTTGTAGTATAACACTGTACAGATCATCACTTTACAGTATCAGTGACAGTGAATTGAGTCTCCAATACACACAACTATTCCACTGTTCCTGATCATCACACTTCATTTGACTTCACCTTTTATTCCCAGCTGGAGTTAGAGATGTGTGTTGTGTCTTTAGATTGAAGAAAGACACTATTTATCTCCCTCAATAAGTAACCTTTCTTTACATTATTTCATTATTTATAATGTATGTGTTCAGCACAGAATCATGTGACAGTGTGCAGTGTAGCCTCAGATTCTTGTTCTTACTTAATGTGTTCTTCTGCTGTTGTATGTGTTGTGCAATGAGATGCTTGATTCAGATATTAAAGCTTTGTTCTGTCACCTCCAGTCAGTCTGATCATTCTCCTCTCACCTCTCAACAACTACACATTTTTGAACAGATATTTGTTGTTTATTTTATTTTGTTGTTCTTTGTCTGGCACACAAACACACACCAATCATAGTTATCACATTTTTCCCTTATAATGCTTTCAAAAAGGTCAGTTTTCAACATCTAGCGCCTTTATAACATGCACATAATTGTCACACAAATATAAAAAAAGTAATGTATTTCTGGAGAATTTATTAAAGTGCTTGTGTCAGAACATGTATTCTGATTCTGAGCGAAGCTGAGTTGAGCCTAAATGTACTGTACATGTTAATTAAGGTTGAGAAGGAACAAGTGTGAGTGATCAGAGACATGTGACCAAGTCATGTGATTTCAGGGGCTGATGGTAAAGTAATTTCATGGCCATGATTTTGACAAAAAGACACTGCATTAACTGACATCCAGCAAAGTAACATGCATTTGTGTGTGCATTCATTAAGAACAAATGTCTTAAGTGATTGATTAATTAACTGATACATAGTTTTTCAAAGATTCATGAAGAAAACGGACCAGGAGAGATTTATTCTAATTCAGTATGGTACAGTCCATAAACAGTGACACAATGGCTTTGTTAGAGTCAATAAAATATTTTAATCATGAAAAAAATTGGTTTGATTAAAGTGTACTTTTTATATTCAACCCCTTTTTATTTTTTATGTTCTCTTTCCTCCAGCTGCATTATACCACAACTTGCATCCTGCCTGTAGTTGACTGTTAAACGCGTAAAGGGATTATCTTTAATCTGTGGTTTTATTCACTTCATATAAACCATTGTTAGGTTTTTGTACAGTCTTTCACTGACTCTGTATTACTGTGCTACGTCTCTAAGAGCGCAGTGATAGAGAGCAGAATCTGAGAGCTTTAGACCTCTGATAGTAAGTTCAGTAGAGTATCTGCTTGTTTTTGTCTCTAATCGAGTGTCAGTGGCAGTGCCACCTACATAAAGTTAAAACTGTGGTGCTCTGTGAGGAGATTGTTTGTACCAGTAAAGCCAAACACTGCTGCTTAACTCATATGAACATTTCAGAGTAACAGTGTCTGTTTCTTTTCCAACAACATTGGCATTTTTTTCCACTGGCCCAATTTTATCTGCAAAACTGCCAACTGTAAAAAATAAAATAATGATCACATTGTGAATTGTGTATTTTTAGACATTTGTGTACATTCACAGAAATTAAGAAAAAAAATAGATTAGTGCAAACATGATACAATACAATAAAAAGTGAATTGAATGTGAATATAAAGTACCTGTAACTACAGTGAGAATCAGTGTTGTGTATCTCACTATGTACAGTAAGTTGTAGAGTTGAGTCATTTCTGAACACAGCTCTGTGAGGATTCTGTATAATAGTGCTGTATGTGCTGAACTTTACACATGAGGGAACACGTCTCTAGAAGACCACACCCAGGAAGTGCTGCTGTTGTAGTATAATTTTGTACAGATCATCACTTTACAGTATCAGTGACAGTGAATTGAGTCTTTCTAGCTTTTATTCTCCATAAATACCGTAATTTTTGTTATACTTAGAAGATTATGTTGAAGGGAAGCAGATAATTATTTTTCTATTAATTTGGCAACCCATCAACATACACTACTAGAAGTACAACATTGGTATGGTACCTGCATAGATTTATTATATAAACCATTTCATAATTGCTATTTTAAGCCTATTGTTTATATACTCGCTATTTCCTATTTAAAGATTTTAAAATGATGTTTATATTCCGAAGCTCCCACACAGAACATGAGGAATTCATACTAATACTGAGCACATAAACATTGTGGCGTTTCTTATACAGCTGTGTAGGATTTGCATTTGCTCTAAGGAGTGTTAGTGTCTTACAGGTTCATGTAACCACAATATGTCTTTGAGATACACTGCAAACTGTGTTCACATTTAACTGTTGGAACACAATATAATATTACAAAATACATATTTTTGAAGTCTGTCAAATTTCCTGTCACTGTGGGCTGCAGAGCACAGTAGTATAGATCAGAGTCTGATACAGCAGCAGAGGAGATGATCAGATCCACTTCTTCAGCATCCAGACGTGTTGGCATGGGGTTTGTTTTAAATCCACTTGGATTGATGTAAAGAAGGAACATAGGATTAGATTTTGGTTGTTGTCTGTACCAGTGCAGGTAGGGGGTTGTATCACTTGTTTCGTATCTGCAGGACAGAGTAACATCATCACCTTCATCTACAGCTTTATGAGGGTAAAGTGGCTCTACTGAATCTGCCATGGAGTCACCTGTCATAGAGAAGAGAACAAAATTATTTTAACATTTAAACAAGCAAGTCAAGTTACATAACACTGATTTTTGTAATAAAACACAAATTAGTGGCTAATTAATAACTAAATTACCAAATAAGTCAATGTATAACTCACCTAATGACATCCACAGACACATGAATATAGCAGTGAACATGATGAATAGTTTTTATTTAAATGAAAATTTCCTGAGGTCTTTTTGAAATGAACATCTTGAAGTTTCATGAAGCTCCACCCCACAGCATCACATGACAGTGATGGTGATGTTGCTGGCAAATTGGTATTACATTCAGTCTCACATGGGGAATCTGACAGGAAAATAATGAAAAAATATATTTATTTATAAAAAAATAGATGTCAGTCCATAAACGCTACAAATAAAGTTTTAGTTCACTGGTCGATCAGGTTTTAAACTTATTTTACAGATACATTAAAAATAAATATAATTATTTATCAGCATTTTATCTGGCAGCTACATTCTGCATGTAACCTACAAAACTAGATGAACATTTTGTTTTTTTATTTTTTAAAGAATGTACACAAATTAACAATGATATATTAAGATAAGTAAAAGAAAGATACCAATAAAAATAATAAATGTTTAAATGTCTCAGTATTCACCCCTGATGATGTGAAACCTCCTAAAGACTTGGTTACAGAGAAAAAATAGCACTTTTTGGCAGGTGCTGAGTTGATTTTTATTTTAGTCGTACTTTCTTACCTCTCAATTCAATAACAAAAATCATTTAGCTAATTTCACTGCATGGACCAGATTATTCAGTATCCCACTGGATCTTGAAGTGTCACTTATTTATCAGAAGTATTGCTGTAAAGATGCTGACTGTCTCAACTTTGTTGTAAAAGTGCAACTTTTTTATCTGTTGAAAATTATAACTTTGCTCGTGCTAACAGTAAATACAACTGGGCATTTGTAAAGTATTCATTAAATGTTAAATACTCTCAAATATGTTCAATAAAGTGAAAAAAATAAATTATATCTGCAGCACCAGAAGTCCATAAATCCATAAATGTAAAAGAGTGCAAAAGCAGACAATGAATTGTTCTTTCTTTCTTTCTTTCTTTCTTTCTTTCTTTCTTTCTTTCTTTCTTTCTTTCTTTCTTTCTTTCTTTCTTTCTGTCTTTTTTTGAGGTATGTGAAGTTTGTAACATCAGTGTGCTGGATCAAGTGCTATTTATTTAGCTGACAATTATTTAGTGTTTATAATGAAACCATAATGTTAATTTAAGACATAATTTTGTACTTTTGTTGCATCCTCATAATAGAAGTATTACATCTTTATTTCATGATTTAATTTATTTCATCAAAATCACCAGGATAGATGAGTATTTTTGATTAAAGTTTTGTTTTCAGTTGATTTCTTTAATTCAATTTCATTTTATTTGTACAGTATTGAACTTTTAACAGTGCACATTGTCCCAAAGCAGCTTTAAAGAAATGAACAGAAAACAAATATTAATTTTGAAATTCATAAATTAGTCCCCATACTGAAATTCATTAATTAATTGTTTAAACAATACACGTTATTAGCATGTGTAAGACGATGAATGTTGATATAAAAACCAAATAAACTCCTGGAACTTATACAGAGAAGTGTATTTAAGTTAAACAGGTGAACAGCGCCCCCTACTGGGAGAGAAAAAAGGCTTTTTGTACAGTGTGTATGAGTTTTGTGTGACTGTGGGCTCCATGGCGCAGTAGTACAGTGCAGAGTCTGATACTGCAGCAGGAAAGATCTCCAGATCTACTTTCTTTTTGTCTTTATGAAGTCTGATGGATATTCTTGGATCAAGTTGTTCAGCTTTAATGACAGTTTGTGAGGATTTATAAATCAGGAGCAAAAACTTTGGCTCTGATTGAGATTTTTGTTGATACCAGTGGAGATAATAAGCTGAGTCATCATATGTGCAGGTCAGTGTGGTGTTACTGCCTTCAGGTGAAGATATGATGGTTTGTTCTGGTGTAATGCTGCTGCCAACAGCTCCTGCTGTAAACACATTACAACAACAAATATTTCTACTGTCATTTCTTAAGAACATATTTTTTACCATGATGTTTAAGTTTCAGTAAAAATCTCCAGCATCCACATAAAGTTTGTATGGAATATAAAAGACTTACCAATGATTTGAACAACTATGAAAAGAAAGAAGAGGAACATGATGGTTGTGTCTTGCAGTAGATATAAATGTCAGTATCTCTACATTCTAAACATTCAGTCTAAACTGTATCTCGCCACATCGAGCTCCGCCCACTTTTACTGAGGCGTAGTCATGACGATTCTGTCATCAATCCCTCAGTTTGTAGTCGTGTAAATTCTGCCCTCATTTCATGTGAAATTACAAAGATGAAGGATTTTTATTTCTTTTTTTAAATAAAATAAAGTAAATATGAAATGTAGATAATACAGAGTTATGATCTGTGTTCATTTTCTTAATGTCCATGTTGTATTAAATTTCCTGATGATGCTGTAAAGGGGGTATAGATTAATATATGCTATTATAATAAATAATAAATAAATAAACATTGACAAGTCATAAATATTAACAATTATGATAAAATTGTGATGGTGCTTTTCTGGTGGTTTCACTTCTCATGGTTCATGTGATATCAGCACAGTGTGATAGTATTTTGTTTGTGGACATGCAGCACTATAGACTCATAAATGCTGCACATGCTTTAAAATAATTAACAGTCAATTAACATAAACATTATTGATTCATTTTTACTTTATTAAACCTCTTTATTTCATTGTATTAAGATGTCATTTTCTCTGAGGTGATCAACTGTGAAACATAATAAACTACCAAAATTGTCATGTTTATTTCTCTTCATTTTAAGAAACATATTTTATTGTAAAGCAAACTGATGAACTGCATCACATTTCCTAAGGTGTTCTCTGTATTAGTGAATTGGGTTGTGAGGAAGTATGTAGTTAGTATTTAATCAGATTATCGAGCTTTGAAACTGTTTATTCTGAAAGTTTAGTGATAAATAGAACTACAGAAAAAGTCACATGGTGCAGACAGGAGACATGTTTATAACTGATCTTTATTCTAGGATTCTTTACACTGAAGAACTGAGGATTAAACTCAGGAACCCTTAGGATGGATTTGGACTGTAATTATTATAAACAGTCTGCTACAATGGTTTTGGGTTGCAGTTGCCATGAACAGATAACTGGGCTGAATCAAGTTTCCATCAGTGAACAGGTGAAAAACTCATCAATGCTGGAACTGTAATGAATGGATATTCTTTGTCACCTAGATAAAGATGGGTTCCTCTTAAGGTTTCTTGAGCCACTAGCTTGTTTAATATAGATAAACTAATTATTTATAAATTAAAAATACATTTTTGTAATCTATTTATTTCTGTAAAGCTACTTTGAGAAATGTTTGTTAAATCTGTTATACAAGTAAAATTTAATTGAACAGAATATTTGAAACCAACACACTTTTAAGAAATTATTCATATTTTTTTCCTAAAACTCACATTGAACACTTTTGAAGAATTTTATTGTCACTTGTTTAAAAATACAATAAATTACTTTGTAGAGCCCATTTTAGGGCAAAATCACCCATTCCAAAACTACAGATTAATTTACTTGACAATTAGCCAACAAGGCATGTCTTTGGTCTGGAGAAGGAAAACTGTGAAGCATGAAATCAAATTCAGCACCCAAAATCTGAGGTGAGATCCACAATCCTCAATCTCAAAGGTACAAAGCAAACAAACATGCGAAACACTAAGCCACTGTCTCCCCCTGGTGGCAGTCTTAAATAAAAAAAATAACTGTGTGAAGGTTTTTGTACAGTGCAGCTGGATTTCCTGTCACTGTGGGCGCCAGAGCACAGTAGTATAGAGCAGAGTCTGATACAGCAGCAGAGGAGATCATCAGATCCACTGTTTTATTATTTTTATCAACTTTAACATCCAGACGTGGTTTTGAGTCACTTTTTCCTCCAGTTGCATCATCAATATAAAGAAGGAACTCAGGTTTAGATTTTGGATGTTGTCTGTACCAGTGCAGGTAGTTGTTTCCTGTAGAGTAGGTTGGTTTGTATTTGCAAGACAGAGCAACATTATCACCTTCATCTACAACTTTATGAGTGAGAAGTGTCTCTATTGAATCTGCCATGGAGTCACCTGTCATAGAGAAGAGAACATAATGTTTACATTTACATAATCAAACAAAAACTATATACGTCTGACTCACACACACACACACACACACACACACACACACTGATAAATCACTATTAATGTTTCTGATGTGACAAAAGTCAGTGTATAACTCACCTAGTGAAAGCCACAGACACATAACTATAAGAGTGAACATGATGAATGGTTTTAGCTAAAAGAAAAAAAGTCTGAGGTCTTTCTGTACTCTAATATATTAACATCATAAAGGTTCATTTTGCTGCACCCCACAGCATCACATGACAAACACCAATGTTACTGACAGCAAACACATACAATCACTTTAACAATTTCACTACTATATAGTTTTTAATTTTATATTTTAGAAAAGAAAAACGGATTACTCAAAACAAAAAAATTAAAACTTTAATAAAAGTATGAGTTATGAGTATTAATGAGTATTTATTCTTATGACAGTTTAGTGTGAAGTGGACAGTTGTGTAGTTTTATCAGAATGGTGTGTCTATAAATGAGTTGAGCTACTAAGAGTAATCAGGGCAGGAGTGAGGATAATATTAGTGCAGTGTGTATGATAGAAGAACAGCTGTAGTTTATATCACAGAGGTTTTATTGTGAAAATGAAGATTCATCATCAGAGAATGTGAGCAGGGTTGTGTGGAGCTCTAGTACTTTTCCCACAATAAGATAAGTGACTGCGCCATCTAGTGTTCACCAAGAAGAAAACCTTAACACAATAATAAATATTTACTCCTACATACAGGTCATACACACATTGCTAACATTTTCAAACCCAGGAGCAATTCAAAGTCAGAAATCCATCTACTAGGAGCCTCAAAAAAAAAAAAAAAAACACAGTCTAATATTAATAACATTTACTCCAAATAACCACAAATCTAACAATGTGATGAAAGTGTGACATTCACAGTGAAAAAAAATCACATTTCAGCCCTGAACACAATTCTAGCTCTGATTTCTCAGTCAGCATTACATGATAGGCAGCTCTCAGGGATGTTTTCATGAGAAAGAAGGATTTGAGGATCTGGGGGGTATTCCAGAAAGCTTGGTTAACTTACCATTTGATAAATCATAACCTCTGGGTTGATCTACCCCAAACAGGCATACCATGAGTATGTCGGTTCCAAAACACCTGAGAAGAGTTAGTTTAATCAACCTCCAACTGGTTACCCAGAGTTAATGCGCGTGCACGGTGCATGTATAAAGACATTTTCAATGGATCGCCAATTTCACGAGTCACCATGGAAACTCAAATCGAGAAAAAAAGAGCGGCGTATTTCACAGAGACGGAGTTGGAGGATTTAATGCACGCTTATGAGGAGTTTAAGCCAACAATATTAAAAAGATTATTGGCAAAACATAACGGACAGAGTAAATGCGTGAGTGTACCCTTAAACATACCCAGGTATGTCACATAACCTGCTTTCTGGAATACCCCCCAGCAGTGAAACATTGTTTATTAGGTATAAACTAAAAATCTATACCTTTACGATATATTTTTATAATCTGTTTATCTCTGTATATCTATTGGGAGTATGTTTATTATTAAATTATTCTGATTTTTTTTCCTTTAAAGTTTATCACACTGAAAACAGAAGATAAAACACTGCACGTGAAGAAGCCAGTTTTAGTACAAATATTTACAAAATCAATAAAATGCTACACACTCACACACACATTTACATACTACAGATCATTAGACATGACAATTAGCCAACAAGGCATGTTTTTGTACTGGTAAAGGAAACCTTTAAAGCACAATGAAAACATCCAAATTCAGCACACAGAGTGGAGATGAGATTCAAAATCCTGAATCTCAAAGGTGCAAAGCAAACACGCCAACCACTAAGCCACTTTCTCCCCCTGTTGGCAGTCTTCAGTATAACAAAACAGTGTGAAAGTTTTTGTACAGAGCAGCTGGATTTCCTGTCACTGTGGGCGCCAGAGCACAGTAGTATAGATCAGAGTCTGATACAGCAGCAGAGGAGATGATCAGATCCACTTGTTTATTACTTTTATCAACTTCAACATCCAGACGTGGTGGAATTGAGTTACTTTTCAATTTAGTAGATTCATGAATATAAAGAAGGAACACAGGTTTAGATTGTGGATGTTGTCTGTACCAGTGCAGGTAGGTGTTTGTATCACTTGTCTTGTATTTGCAGCTCAGAGTAACATCATCACCTTCATCTGCAACTTTATGAGTGAAAAGTGGTTCTATTGAATCTGCCATGGAGTCACCTGTCATAGAAAGAGAATATAATGTTTAAACTTTAACATAAATAAGTTAGAATTACATGTCAAACACACAATTTGATTTTTTTTTGACTACAGAGACCAATTACACTTAAATTCTACATCTAATATTTATAAAATGAAAAGAAAAAACCCTCACCTAGTGAAAGCCACAGACACGTGAATATAACAGTGAACATGATGAATGGTTTTAGCTGAATGAAAATGTTTTGAGGGCTTTCTGTGCTCTAATTCTGTAATATCATAAAGGTTTGTGAAGCTCCACCCCACAGCATCACATGACAGAGTCACCAATGTGAGTTCAGTGTTTCAGACACAGCAGCTACTTTGCTTTGTTAAAATAATAACAGATGAATATTAATGAGTATTTATTCTTATGACAGTGTAGTCTGAAGTGAACAGTGTCATCAGAATGGTGTCTCTATAAATCAGTGGCAGGTCATCAGGGCGTCTCTTTCAGAATTACTGAACTACGATTTAATATATTTTTGTTCATGAATATGTATACAATGATTCCCAGTAGTCTTTTCTCTTCTCATCAGCGTTTCTCTTGGGGGCAGAGTTGCAAGAAGCATTCATAATATTTAAAAATAATGAAATGGAAAAACGCTGAGCTAATGCGGTTTTATTTTCAACATTTCTAGTTCAAGGAAACTCAGGATATTATGTAGGTGGGAGTTTGTTAATTTATCTCTCACTGTATTCTTCTTCAAATTCATCAGACTGAAAGTCTCCTCACAGAGGGAGGTGCTGCCAAAGATTTTACTGCTTAAACAAAATCAAACTAACAAACTAAAAAAGTTATGTTAACTTTAAAACCAGTATATTTTTGAGAAATGGTTAATATTTATTTCTCAAATTAACCACTGTGCAAAAGAGCAGAAGATGAAACACTGTCCTTGTGACGAAGCCAGTTTACAAATACAATAAATTGCTTTGTAGGGGCCACAATAATACACACTCACACACATTCACATACTGCACATCATATGGACAATTAGCCAACAAGGCATGCTTTTGGACTGGTGGAGAAAACCTCTAAAGAATGGCTAAACATGCAAATTCAGCACAAACAGTAAAGTGAGATACAAAACTCATAATCTCAAAGTTGCAAAGTCATGGCGACTGTGGCTAAGAAAAACTACCGTAGATGTTATGATGTTATGATACACTAGCTACATTCAATCATTCATCTTCCTGGTCAGGATTGTGGTGAATCTAAAACTTCTCTCACTAAAATGGAGCATAAAGCAGGAATATACACACAGTTACAGCCATTTTATTGTGTAAGCAGTCTGAATAAATGCATTTTAAAAACTTGAAGTAACACTTCACTCAATGTCTATGATATTTTTCTTAAAATATGTTCTGGAGCATCAAAAATGTTGAATTGTGAATTTACTGTTTTGAATGTTCACCTGTTTACTTTTATTTTCTATTTATTTCTGTTGTGAATGTTACCACATTTTTTCTGTGTCTGTGGTTAACTGATAAAAAGGTGGTAAAGGAAATATCTGTCATCTTCTGTGGTTTTTTCAAACATTAGGTTTTTGTACAGTTGTTCAGTGACTCTGTATCACTGTGATGCTCCTGCTTTTAGAGCGCAGTGATAGAGAGCAGAATCTGAGATCTGTAGGTCTTTAATAATAAGTTCAGTAGCATTTGAAGTTGTTTCTGCTCTAAATCGAGATCCACTGGGATTGTAGTCATCACCACTTGCTGACTTTACACCTTTATACAGTAAAAATTTTGGTGCGCTGTTAGGATATTGTCTGTACCAGTAAAGCCAAATATAGCCACTGGTTGACTCATATGAACATTTCAGAGTAACAGTTTCTGTTTCCTTTCTCCTAATGTTGGCATCTTCATCTGTCGGCCCAATTTTATCTGCAAAACTGCCTGCTGTAGAGAAGAAAATATAAATTAATAAAGACATAAAAATAACTATTTTTGCAAACATACTTAAAACATCACAACATATAAATAAATGTGTAAAATACTTGTTAGTTAATACAATTAATTAACTGATGAATATGAAGTACCTGTAACTACAGTGAGAATCAGTGTTGTGTATCTCACTATGTACAGTAAGGTGTAGAGTTGAGTCATTTCTGAACACAGCTCTGTGAGGATTCTGTATAATAGTGCTGTATGTGCTGAACTTTACACATGAGGGAACACGTCTCTAGAAGACCACACCCAGGAAGTGCTGCTGTTGTAGAGTAACTTTGTGCTGTTCGTCACTTCACAGTATCAGTGTAAAATAATAACCGACACACTGCAGCTCTGTAAGTATGTAAAGTCACTAGCAGGTTTGTGAATTTAGTAACATCAGTGTGCTGTATCAAGGTTGGGCAAACATACATCAAAATGTATTTTAAAATAAAATACCAAATACCTTTATGAGCATTCAGTTAATTTTGATATTCTTCTTTATTTTTACTTTATTAAACCTCTTTATTCCATTGAACTGAGATGTAATTTTTTTTTTAATAATCAGCTGTGAAATATAATTAATTACACTTTTTATTTTAAGAAACATATTCTATTGTAAAGGAAACTGATGAACTGCATCACATTTCCTAAGGTGTTCTCTGTATTAGTGAAAAGTACAGAAAAAGTCACATGGTGCAGACAGGAGACATGTTTTTAACTGATCTTTATTCTAGAGTTGTTTACCCTCAAGATCTGAGGATTAAACTCAGGAACTATGAAGATGGATTTGGACTGTAATTAATATCAACGGTCTGCTACAATGGTTCTGGGCTGCAATTCTCATGAACAGTTTCATTCATTCATTCATTCATTCATTCATTCATTCATTCATTCATTCAGCTGAAAACCTCGACAAAGCTGGAACTGTAATGAATGGATATTCTTTGTCACACAGATGAGGATGGGTTCCTCTCAAGGTTCCTTGAGCCACTGGCTTGTTCATTATGGATAAACTAATTATCTATAAATATAAAATATATTTTTGTAATCTTTTTAATTTCTGTAAAGCTGCTATGGGAGAATGTTTATTGTTAAACTGCTTTACCATGTACTAATGGTAGGATACAATCATACACACTCACACACATTCACATACTACAGATCACTTGGACAACAATTAGCCAACAATACATGTCTTTGGGTTGGTGAAGGAAACATCTGAAGCATAGTGGAAACAAATTCAGCACACAGAGTGGAGGTGAGATTCAGAACCCTCAATCTCAAAAGTGCAAAGCAAACAAGCCAATCTCCAAGCCACTGTCTCCCCCTGTTGGCAGTCTTTAGTTAAACATACCAGTGTAGAGGTTTTTGTACAGAGCAGCTGGATTTTCTGTCACTGTGGGCCTCAGAGCACAGTAGTATAGAGCAGAGTCTGATACAGCAGCAGAGGAGATGATCAGATCCACTTGTTTATTAGTTTTATCAACTTCAGCATCCAGACGTCGGTGGCATGGGCTTAGTTTTTCCTCCAAACAGATCGATGTAAAGAAGGAACACAGGTTTAGATTTGGTATGTTGTCTGTACCAGTGCAGGATGGTGCCTGTATTACTTGTTTCGTATTTGCAGGACAGAGTAACATCATCACCTTCATCTACAAATTCATGAGTGAAAAGTGACTATTGAATCTGCCATGGAGTCACCTGTCATAGAGAAGAGAACATAATGTTTTAAGCTTTTTACAAATGAATCTGAAAAATACAGTATATGAATCTCCATTAAGTTTTTGTGAAATAAAAAATTCAGTGTATAACTCACCTAGTGAAAGCCACAGACACATGAATATAACAGTGAACATGATGAAGGTTTTAGCTAAAAGAAAATATTCTGAGTCTGAATATATAAACATTTAAAGGTTCATGAAGCTCCACCCCACAGCATCAGATGTCAAAATCAACAGTGTTACTGACAGCAAACACAAAGTGTAGGCAGGTGTAATTATGTAAATACAATCATTTTGACAAATAAAAATATAAACTTTTACTTTTTATACTAACAGTAAAACAGTTCTGTATTTTAGTGCCATCTCCAAATTAGTGGGTTCAGCTATAACAGATATTCTGTATCACCTAATACTAGAATTATAAAATAACAATGTTTATTAAGAATAAGTAAATTAATAGAGATTTATATTTTGTATTTGCTTCTTAATGACTGTTAAACCTCTTGATGCTCAGCTCTAATAAAAGTATGAGTTATGAGTATTATGAGTATTTATTCTTATGACAGTTTAGTGTGAAGTGGACAGTTGTGTAGTTTTATCAGAATGGTGTCTCTATAAATGAGTTGAGCTACTAAGAGTAATCAGGGCAGGAGTGAGGATAATATTAGTGCAGTGTGTATGATAGAAGAACAGCTGTAGTTTATATCACAGAGGTTTTATTGTGAAAATGAGGATTCATCATCAGAGAATGTTGAAGATGTTGAGGTTTCCGTTGGGAGTGATGAGGATGGACAGGATTAGAAATGAGTTTATTAGAGGGACAGCGCATGTAGGACGTTTTGGAGACCAGGTGAGAGAGGTGAGATTGAGATGGTTTGGACATGTGCAGAGGAGGTACATGGGGTACATGGTAGGAGAATGCTGAGGATGGAGCCACCAGGAAAGAGGAAAAGAGGAAGGCCAAGGAGGAGGTTTATGGATGTGGTGAAGGAAGACATGCAGGTAGTTGGTTTGAAAGAGGCAGACGTAGAGGACAGGGGGTATGAAGAACGATACACAGCACATAATAAACAAACACATAACATGAAAATGATGTAATTATAATAATTTTCATAATAATCCACTATAAAAAAAGATATGAACAAATTAAATTAGAATGTGGTTAAATTATGTAAATAATTCTGTATATTAAACAGTATAACAAACATTTTCTGAGGTATTTCACTGAGGTGAGAAACAAACCAGCTGCTGCTCTTAGTGACGCTATAAAGATGTCAGTGAGCCTTTAGGGCTTAAAGGGAAGTGTGCACAGTGTGTGTAATGTGTCCTGAAGGTGAAGGTTGTAGTAAAAGAAACAGTAATCAAGACTTTCTATTGAAGATGAACTGAACATTGTTACTAATCAGCATGATAAAATAATCAGAAATGTTACTTCCAAAGGTTGGTGCAATAAAATCACAAATCATATACATTCACTATGTTCTATACAATTTACAAAAAAATATAACTACAAATAAATAATTACTGTATTTACAATGTAAATTTCCTCAGCACAAACCTGTAATTCTTAACATTTTTTGTAAAGAAATTATATTTAATGAGAATTTTACTTCTGTGAAATCAAGCTGACAGTGTGTAGATTACAGCTGAGGCTCGTTACTAAGAAAAAACAGAGCAGGAGTTCGGATAACACAGAAACATTGTGTATGACAGAAGAACAGGGAAACATGGAAGTAAATGTAAACATGTAAACAGCTCCATCTAGTGAGAAAAGCATGAATCTGCTGCAGTCATGTGTAGTGCTTTTTGTACATTGGAGTTGGGTTTCCTGTCACTGTGGGTGTCAGAGCGCAGTAGTACAGTGCAGAGTCTGATACAGCAGCAGAGGAGATGTGCAGATCCACTTTCTTTTCCTCTGTTTTAGTATTTGTGATGGAAAATTGAGGATGAGGAGGTTGAGCCTTGTGACATGTCCACTAGCTTCATTAATCATCAGCAGAAACTCTGGTCTTGATCCAGGTTTTTGTTGATACCAGTGGAGATCATCAGCTGTTCCAGTATATGTGCAGGACAGTGTGATGTTGCTGCCTTCAGTTGAAAATACATGAGTTTGGTCTGGTTTAATGCTGATGTCAGCAGCTTCTGATATAAAAAACATTGCAAGGCAATAACTCACATGGAAATTGTGCTTCTTGTTAATTAAAAAATATAATAAATTAAAGTGTAATGTATAACACTTACCAATATCAGCAAGAGTGAGAAAAAGCAAGAAGAGGAATAACATTGTGATCCTGAGTGATCCTGAGACCTCCAGCTGTAGAATAAATGACAGTGATGACTATTTGAACTTCTCCACTGCTAACTCCACCTTTTTTCTGCATGTTAATGCATATTCATGACAACTGTAAATGTATCCACCCCTTCATGATGGAGTCTGTCATGATAAACCCCCTGTGGTCATGGCTGGAGCTGTTGGGAGGAACCCTGATGCTGCTGCAGAACAACCCACAGGAGACGAAGCAGAAGAGACAGAAGTTACTGTGGTTTCATTTGCAGGTAACACAGGCAGAGGAAACACAGGAGTGATTAAGACATGACTGGGGCATTATGTTTGATATCTCTGGATTGTTAATTGTTCATACTATAAGTTAATCACCTGGTAGAAAGTTCTGGGAGAAAGTGGTGTGTTTGTGCTACATTTACTGTAGGTGATGAGTTTTATAGAGATGATTTGATTTATTTAATACTTTTTATTTAATAGATTCATTGGCAAAATAGTTTGTTGTGTCTACAAGAACTTCAGTGTTAAAGACACCTGCGTTTTTTTATGATATCACTATTAAATGTCTAGAATATTTAACGATTGATTAAAAAATCTACCACATTATTGTACTAAGCAACCAATAAACATTGTTATACTGAGGCAAGAGACATCACCATGAAACTGTGAACATACTGTATATACAATTTTATTACACTTTTATCTAAACACTCATTTATTCAAAATATATTTTTATTTTATTTTAACTTAAACATTATTTCACCAAATACTATTGAACTTTGACAGTTTAACAGCCGTCAGTATAAAAAAACTGTGTAGAGGTTTTTGTACAGTGGAGTTGGGTTTCCTGTCACTGTGGGCGTCAGAGCGCAGTAGTACAGTGCAGAGTCTGATACAGCAGCAGAGGAGATGTGCAGATCCACTTGTTTGTTTCCATGAACTTTAGCACTTGTTCTTGGTGGGATGTTGGGACTTAAAGCTCCACTTTCATAAATATAAAGAATGAACTCAGGATTAGATTTTGGATCTTGTTTGTACCACTGCAGATTCCCTACAGAACCTCTAAAGTCTTTGTAGCTGCAGGACAGAGTAACATCATCACCTTCATCTACAACTTTATGAGTAAGAAGTGGATTTATTGAATCTGCCATGGAGTCACCTGTCATAGAGATAAAAACATTTAATGATTATATAATTCATTATTATATAACTGCAGAATCACAGAATAATTAATCACAAATTATGCAATAAATCTTTTTTAAACAGTAAAATAATCTGAATGTAACTCACCTATTGAAAGCCACAGACACATGACAATGATAGTGAACATGATAAATGCTCTTAGCTGAATGAAACTATACTGAACTTTCTGCACTCTGTAGCATCATAAATGTTCATGAAGCTCCACCTCACAGCATCACATGACCAAGTCACCAATGTTACTGTCAGATTAATCATCTGGAATTAATGCATTATTTTAATCTGTAAAAATATAATTAGCTGATTAAATTATTACATATTTTCATTTTCTGTTATATTTGTGTTTATAAGTGATGTCGCTGCATTGGGGGCTTCAGCCTCATCAGAAATTGCTGTGAATAAGTATGTAAGTAATAATAATTATAAGTGAATAAGTAAGTCATTGTGAATAATTATGTGAATTATGTGAAATTGTATACAGTACTGTCATTCATTTATTTATTCATTCTGTAAAAACAAGTAATGTTTATTAAATATGATAACCAACATTTTTCTAGGTATTTCAATAAGATGAGGAACAAACCAGCTGCTGCTCTTTGTAATACCAGTGTGTGCACAGTGCACAGTGTGGGAGGTTTACTGGGTTCAGTGAAGGTTGCAGTGTGTATTCACTTGTGTGAGTGTGTGTAAGTGTATTGTTGTGCAAAGTAATTCCTAATCAAAGAACTCAACATTGCTGGCAGATGTGGCAGGATCCTGCTACATGTCTGACAATAAGATAAGTGACTGCACCACCTTGTGGAGAAAGACTTTAAAACAGGAGTTAAAACAAATGTACAAACAATTTATTTTAATTTATACTAATATTGATTTTAAAAGTTTTTCTCTATTGACTCTTCAGCTAGTAATCATTAAATGAATAAGTAAAAATATGATTGCTGGTTTTTAAATGGAAACTGGAACATGTGTGGGAACCAGTGTTGTGCTCGTTACTAAAAAATAGTAACTAGTTACAGTTACTCGTTACTTCAATCAAAAAGTAACTCACTTTGTTGATTACTTACACCAAAAAGTAATGCGTTACTGTTAAAAGTAACTTTTTAGTTACTTTTTAAAGAACCTTCTTTAATGCTCCCATTAATGCCCTTTTATGCGTTATGGTCTACAAACACAAAACTGACTTAAACAAAGTCATTTTTAACACTATTTTATTTCATTCAGAACAGCAGCACAAACTGAACATATCACACACATTTCTGAAATAAATAACTTCACAAGCTTAGTAAAAAAAAAACCATAAACTTAATGCATTTTATAATGCATAATTAGTGTTCGAACATAAAACTGAAATGTCACTGTGGCTATTAAACTAACCATTATGTTTAACGAACAAATATTTTAATAACAAATGTGTGCTTATGTATTTGAAACAACAAAAGGTGCTTACTAGCAAGGACCTGAATGAATGTTTAATTTGAGTTTTACCCTTCAAACCAGTGGTTGTACCGCATGAGAAGAAGTCTCTCAAACCTTTGGTCAGACAGCTTGTTCCTCTTTGGAGACAGTACCTTCCCAGGCTGAAAAGTCTCTCAACAGGTGCACTGGATGGAGTAGCTGCATTTTTCTTCAGAGAAATTTCCTTTATTATCACCATCCCTGTTTCGGCTGTTCTCAAGTAGGTCATTACTTCAGTTTCCACAGTGCTGTAGTATCATCAGCCTCCTCAAAACAGAAAAAGTCCTGCACATTGAAGGAGCTTGAGTCTGGTGTTGTCGGAGGCACAGGCAATCTTGGCTGCTTGCTGAACAGGGCCAGAGTGAGGGATGAGATTGTGACACTCTGCTGTGAGCATTCCTTGACCATCTCTTTCTTCCTCTGGTCTCTCAACCATCGCAGTTTGAACACAGGAAGTTTGACAGCTGCCAGTATTGCATCGTTGCTTAAACTGCAAATCGTGTTTTGATTGCCTGCAAAGCAAAAAAAAAAAAAAAAAAAACAGTGACACAGAAATTAAAAACATTTGTTACACTATGTTGGTGCTTGCTCAGCTAAATATTTTAATGTTTACATCTATAAACTTTTTTTGAATATTGATGAATGTTTCCTGCCTTCTTTTATTCCCAGTAGCTTCGACATCAAAACTTCTATTGTGGGCAGGAGGGTGCCATAGTAACAGTTTTCTTCTCCTTGAAGGATTTTCAGAGCAACTGTGAGAGGCTTCATGATGGTATTCCCTCAGAAACTGACCTAAACGATTAGAGATGGTACTCAAGTCAGCCATGGGTATTTCAACTATTCTCGCCACAGCATCATAAAATGAATTCCCCCTTGTGGAGCATGGCACAAGCAGTTTTTTGCCAACCAAATCGCCAACAAAGTCGACCGGCTAGCCTTACTTCACAGTGCTGTGCACTTGGCGGTAGCACTTCTGTAGATTCCTTTAGTCCCAGGATTTGAAAACAGCCACTTGTCCACATCAGAGCATGAAATTAAGTTAAGTGTGTGAGAGGCACACCTCTGGTGTGGTGGTAAAACAATCCCTTTCTCTGTGGAGGTGTCAAGCACGTCTGCAACATTTGTGAAGGTAACCTCTTCATCCTCTTCATCATCATCATCGTCAGAGAGCGATTTTCATCATTTACATTTGGAAGGCTTTTACAAAGTTACACCCGTTATCAGTAACCGTAGCCGTAACTTTCATTGACAGTCCATATAATGAATGAATGTGATCGATCTCTGCAGCAATGACATCATACGTGTGTCTACCTTTGATCCTTTTACAGGCCAACGCAGCTTTCTGGCATTGAAGAGTAGCGGTGTTTATCCAGTGGGCTGTCATGCCTAGAAAGCTTTTGTTGTGGACAGACCGAATGTCTGCAGTGGTCACGGTGTATTGTAGCCCCTCAAATGTTGTCTTCAGCTCACTTTCCATTTTTGAATATTCTTTATCCAAGTAGTTGGAAAAAGTTTTTCGTCCCATTTACTGTGTGCTGCCTGAACATGTTATCATGCTAACGAGCTGCCTGAAAGCCGGTGACTCCACAGTAGAGACAGGCGCATTTTTTTAGCAACATGCCGTGCAATAGCTTTGTTGATCTGTCCCTGGCTAACAGTCTGGTTAAAACATAGTCACTGTTGTTTGGCTGGAGGGGCTTGACTCACTTCAGGTGTTAGGTTAGGGTTAGCTTCTAGCCTTGTCGAGGCGTGAAGTTTCTGAAGGTGCTTAAACAGATTAGAGTTACTATTTATAACAGTTGATAGGAGCTTTGAACCAGAAAGACACAGCTTACATTAGACTAAAATGTTTTTTTTCCTCTGCTCAACTAAACTAAAATAATGAGCATATTTCCACTTTGAAAAACATATCTGGCTCTCGCCTTGACTAGCCATTATTGCTGCACACACCTGAATAAACGGAGACACGCCCACAGCGCATCTTCTTTGTGTATACAGAGGGTAATCCACCAATCCTACAATGCATCCTGCTGTAAACAGGTTAGGCTGTAGTCTACACTTCAGCCGAAATTTATTCATTTAAAAAAGTAACGGGTAACGCACCATACGGTAACGGTAACGAAGTTACTTTATTTTTTAAAGTAACGCGTTACAGTATTAGTTACCCTCAAAAGTAATGCGTTACCACCCAACACTGGTGGAACTAAAAAAGTTTTTAAGTGAAACAGGTAAACAGCAGAAAACAATTTCTGTCTTCACTTTTGACTGTCACTGTAACTGTGGGCTTCATGGTGCAGTAGCACAGAGCAGAGTCTGATACAGGAAAGTTCTATGTAGAATGTGCGCAGCCGGCTTCCTCAGGAACTGACATAGCGCCGACCCCAAGAGAGGCGGAGCTAATGCTCTCATCACAGGCGGAGGAAACCGCTGAGCCTGGACTGAGCAGGTGAGGTTGGAGAAAGGGACAAAGCCGTCTCAAAAAAAAAACGCTGCGAAATCCATTTGCAAGTTTCAGTTACTGGTTTCTCGGAGAGTCTCGCTTGGGAGTAGATCGATGGCGTTGACATGCAAGCACAATTCTCTCTCGAGAACCGACTTAGCGTGCTCCGCTCCCAGGATTTAATTTATTATTTTCTCTGACGAACAAATGAAAGATAATTCAACACATACACACAGAGAGTGGTTTGTGAAACAGAAGCTGGCACTGGCTTCACTCCATGTGCATTTTATACTTCCTCTAAATGACGTCACCCTGCGGTGATGACCCGCGTCCAATTTTGACTGATTACACACATTATTTCAGAGCGTGGACAATGTGGTCGCGTTCCCAAAGCGTTCTGACACAGCTCGAGTTCTTGAAAGGGAACAGTAAAAACTCAAAACAATAGTGAAAAGTGAAAATAAATATTTACATTTATAAATGAATTTTTTTAAACATTTCTACTTTTCAGAGGCCTTCAGGCTGTTAGATGAAGACACTCCAGAAAAAGATCAACTTTTAAAATAATTAGAGAAAGAAATGTTTCCTTCCTGATAGCATGTAAATGACTGATTATAATCAGCAAAACTGCTTCCCATAAGCAAAAACTGTGTAGAGGTTTTTGTACAGTGCAGCTGGATTTCCTGTCACTGTGGGCTCCAGAGCACAGTAGTATAGAGCAGAGTCTGATACAGCAGCAGAGGAGATGATCAGATCCACTCGTTTTTTAGTTTTATCAACTGCCGCATCCAGACGTGGTGGCATGGGGTTAGTTTTACCTCCAAATGGATCGATGTAAAGAAGGAATTTAGGATAAGCTTTGGGATAATGTCTGTACCAGAACAGGTTTCTTACTGTATCACTAAACTTTGTATAACTGCAGGACAGAGTCACATTTTCTCCTTCATCTACAACTTTATGAGGGGAAAGTGGTTCTATTGGATCTGCAGTGGAGTCACCTGTCATAGAGAAGAGAACACGGTCAATCCAGAAATACAGTCAGACTCACATTCTACTGTTTCTAAACACCACACAGACCAAATAATCACTAATTCAACACTTAATATTTCTGAAATCATAAAATGAATGTATAACTCACCTAGTGAAAGCCACAGACACATGAATATAACAGTGAACATGATGAAGGCTCTTAGTTCAGTGAAAAGTTCTGTACTTTAACCTGTTAACATCCTAAAGGTTCATGAAGCTCCACCCCACAGCATCACATCACAGAGTCACCAATGTTACTGACAGATTGTTGTTCATCTGTCAGTAAACACAAACTGTAAGCAGGAAAATCATGTATTTATAAAAACTTGTAGTCTTTTATTATATTTAAGTCCTCAGCCATAAGTGTAAATGTCTTAAATTATAATAAAAATATTGTTTATTAAATATGTTTTTTTTTTTTCTAATTTGTTGTTTCTCTAAGTTAAGGGAAAAAAACTGCTGTTCTTGGTAATACCATGAAAGATGCCATCAAGCCGAGCCATCTGACTCATGACTGTAATAAAATCATTCTGCTTAATAAAAGTGTACAAAGTAGTGTGTAGAAGTAGAGCTGGTTATCATCTAAACATGAAACTGTGGTGCAACATGTCCAGAGAATATGAACATGCAGTAGTAATGTGCTTGTCCATGCTGGAGACAAATATATTTTAAAGTAGTGTAAAGTAGAATTTAGAAATGGAAAGATGTGGGATGTAAGAAGTGTATTTTAGTACTGTACTTGGAACATATTAGATGACATACTCTGCCATCTTGTGGTAAAAGATTGAGAAACACACTTAGTTTTCGGGTTTTTGTTGAACTCAGGACTATCACTATTCCCTATTTGCAGAGAAAGAGGGATTTAATTCACAAATCATAACAATAAATTCAGAGCATATTGTTATTCAACTCTATAAAAAAGCTTCTGCTGCTTCCCTCCAGGTCAGATTTAATATGTAAACTACTATATATATATATATATACAATATATTTCTATCTAATGTAAATGACCTAATTTAATGGCTATAATAGTTTTACCAAAATATATTTCAGATCATCAGAAATGTTGAATTGTGAATTTCCTGTGTTGAATGTTAATCTGTTTACTTTTATTTTCTATTTATTACAGTTTCAAATGTTACCACATTCTTTTATTTGTGTCTGTGGTTAACTGATAACAAGGTGCTAAAGGAAATATCTGTCATCTTCTCTTAGAGCGCAGTGATAGAGAGCAGAATCTGAGATCTGTAGGTCTTTAATAATAAGTTTAGTAGCATCTGAGGTTGTTTCTGCCCTGAATCGAGATCCACTGGGATTGTAGTCATCACCACTTGCTGACTTTGCACCTTTATACAGCAAAAACTGTGGTGCGCTGTTAGGATATTGTTTGTACCAGTAAAGCACAATGTTGTTGCTGTTTGCCTCATATGAACATTTGAGAATAACAGTTTCTGTTTCCTTTCTCACAACAATGGCATCTTCATCTCTCGGCCCAATTTTATCTGCAAAACTGCCTGCTGTAAAGAACAACATATAAACAAAGACACAAATTTTTGCAAATATACTAAAAACATCACACCATATGAATAAATGTATAAAATACTTGTTAGTTAATACAAAGAATTAATAGCTGAATATGATTACCTGTAACTACAGTGAGAATCAGTGTTGTGTATCTCACTATGTACAGTAAGGTGTAGAGTTGAGTCATTTCTGAACACAGCTCTGTGAGGATTCTGTATAATAGTGCTGTATGTGCTGAACTTTACACATGAGGGAACACGTCTCTAGAAGACCACACCCAGGAAGTGCTGCTGTTGTAGTATAACACTGTACAGATCATCACTACACAGCATCAGTGTAAAATTATAATCAACACACTGCATCTGACTTCACCTGTATTTGGAAGTTCTTCACAGAAATACAAATGTTTGGTAGTGAAACTTCTATAAAACTTCTATAAAAAGAGTGCAAAAAGCAAACATAGAAAGCTGTCCTTTTCTTTCTTTCTTCCTTTCTTTCTTCCTTTCTTTCTTTCTTTCTTCCTTTCTTTCTTTCTTTCTTTCTTTCTTTCTTTCTTTCTTTCTTTCTTTCTTTCGAGGTACATGACGTTAGTAACATCAGTGTGCTGGATCAAGTGCTATTTTACAAGATGGCAAATAATTAGTGTTTATAATAAAACCATATTTTAAATTTGATCCTTTATTTTGGATTTTTGTTGTGGTATTGTATGAGGAAGTCAGGTGTGTCAGAGAAGTATGTAAGGATGGTGCAGGACATGTATGAGGACAGTGTGATGGCAGTGAAGTGTGCAGTAGGTATGACAGACTGGTTCAGAGCGAAGGTTGGACTGCATCCCAGAGCCCTTTCCTATTTGCAGTGGTGATGGACAGGTTGATGGACGAGATCAGACAGGAGTCTCCCTGGACTATGATGTTTGCAGATGATATTGTGATTTGTGGTGAGAGTAGGGAGCAGGTTGAGAAGAGCCTGGAGAGGTGGAGATATGCGCTGGAGAGAAGGGGTATGAAAGTCAGTAGGAGTAAGACAGAGTACATGTGTGTGAATGAGAGGGAGGGCAGTGGAGTGATGCGGTTGCAGGGAGAGAGGTGGAGAAGGTGGAGGAGTTCAGGTACCTGGGGTCAACAGTGCAAAGTAATGGAGAGTGTGTTAGAGTAGTAAAGAAAAGAGTGCAGCAGGGTGGAGGGTATCTGCAAGAATGAAAGGGAAAGTTTATAGGACTGTAGTGAGACCTGCGATGGTGTATGGATTAGAGACAGTGGCATTGAGTAAAAGGCAGGAGTCAGAGCTGGAGGTAGCAGAGCTGAAGATGTTGAGGTTTTCGTTGGGAGTGACGAGGATGGACAAGATTAGAAATATGTTTATTAGAGGGACAGCGCATGTAGGATGTTTTGGTGACAAGGTGAGGGAGGTGAGATTGAGATGGTTTGGACATGTGCAGAGAAGGGACATGAATTATATTGGTAGAAGAATGCTGAAGATGGAGCCACCAGGTAGGAGGAAAAGAGGAAGGCCAAGGAGGAGGTTCATGGATGTGGTGAAGTGGGAAGATCCATGGAGGGGAGAGGGGCAGGAACAGTGGTTCCTGGAACCTCAGGGGCATGTTTAACTCGACCGAAAGAGAGAGAGAGAGAGAGAGAGAGAGAGAGAGAGAGAGAGAGAGAGAGAGAGAGAGAGAAAGAGAGAGAAGTGGAGTGACAGGAAGAGAAGGATATGGATTATTATGTCTTTATTGTTGTATGAAAGTTAATGTCACTGTGCAGTTTGGACTCGGGCAAGACTCGCTATGGCAACATAGCTAAAGGGGAGAACCAAAAGGTAACACAGACATGAGGGATCTCTGGGATAAGAGACGACCCACCACACCACCGTCAACAAACCTGAGTAAATGTGTGACAGTGAGGGGACGACAGCATACAAATATACCACTTCACCAAACACTCGATATAGATGTTCCCTCCAGATCTGCGAATTTACTCGACAAAAATATACTGATCAAAGACAGAGTCGCATCCAGACTTGCCCCTGCAGAACCTGGACTGCTTTCACACTTATTACTTCTCTCTAGACTCTGGATGCGCTTCCTCTAATACTAAGATCTTCTCCGTCAAAGAGCAAAATAACTTACACTTCTCACAGATAAAATTATCACTAACAATGGAGAAAGGATGACTAAACATATCACACTTCACACACTGAATGAGCTGGATGCTCACCATAGCAGAGAAATTACGTACCTTAATGTAGTTACTGTAGTGTGTGTTCGTAGTTCCGATGGGAATGGTCTTCATTCACTGCTTTTAAACTTTCAAACAGGGAATAAAGCGCTCTTCCAAAAGCAAAAAGAGACGAAACGGAGCCAACAGAAAGTAGAGGATGCAGGAAATCAAAACAATATTTTGAGATTTTAAATAGATGAGCTTTTTTTTTTTTTTTTTTTCATCAGGAAGCTAAAAGATTCTCATATCCAGCAAAATAACATGACTTTTTATACACATGCACATGAATGAATGAAAGCAGAAAGATTGATTATGATTTATCAGAAAGAAAACCGAACAGAAAATGTCATGTATATAAAAATATTTGTGAATGTAATGTGAATGATGTGTATTTGGCATCTTTAATCCATCTTTATTCTTCTTCAATATTTCTATTCACCTGCATCTGTCCCACAAATGTTTCTTGTGTCTTAGGTTTCCTGATAAGAAGTAGGTAAAGGAAATATCTTTGATGAGTTTTTGTACAGTCTTTCACTGACTCTGTATTACTGTGCATCTACTCTTAGTGCTCAGTGATAGAGAGCAGAATCTGAGAGCTTTAGACCTCTGATAGTAAGTTCAGTAGAGTCTCTGGTTGTTTGTGTCTCTAATCGAGTGTCATCAGGAGTGCTCTTATCAAAACTATATTATCTTGCGCCTTTATACAGTAAAAACTGTGGAGCGCTGTTAGGATATTGTTTGTACCAGTAAAGCCGAATGTATTCAACGCTTGACTCATATGAACATTTCAGAGTAACAGCGTCTGTTTCCTTCCCAACAATATTGGCATTTTTAGCGGTCGGTCCAATTTTATCTGCAAAACTGCCTGTTGTGAAGAACAAAATAAAGAAAGAAATGTATGAAGTAATTCTGTAGGCACAGTAATTTCAGATATTGTCTAAAGAAATATATAGTTTAATTCTTTAGAATAGATAATAATGAGTAAATCTAGTAATTACCTGATAGTAGAATGATAATAAATGGTGTGTATCTCACTATGTACAGTAAGGTGTAGAGTTGAGTCATTTTTGAACACAGCTCTGTGAGGATTCTGTATAATAGTGCTGTATGTGCTGAACTTTACACATGAGGGAACACGTCTCTAGAAGGCCACACCCAGGAAGTGCTGCTGTTTTACACACAACTATTCCACTTTTAATAATTAGCCCACCGCATCAGACTTCATCTCACCTAACTAGCCATTAAACAATACCTACAGGCAGGTAGATGATTAGTTGATCTTCATTAGTTGATACTGTGGATAGTTGAAGCTGTAAATACTGGGGTCTGGAAATGAAACTGGTGAACAGCTCTTCTCGTGAAGTTTGATGGATAGCCTTGGGTCAGTTTGTTCAGCTCTAGTGATTTAATTTGTAGTTGGTCCTGATTGAGGCTTTTGTCGATACCAGTGCAGATAGTCAGCTGAAGAATCATATTTGCAGTGTGGTGATACTGCCTACAGATTTACATATGATGGTTTGTTCTGGTGTAATGCTGCTGCCAACAGCTCCTGCTGTAAACACATTACAACAACAACATTTCTATGTACATTAGGACATCAGTCACCAATTCAGGTTTTAGTACAAATCTCCAGAATCCACATAAAATTTGTGTGTTTTATAAAAGTCTTACCAATGATTGTATCTCATAAAAGAAATAAGTGAAACATTATGCTGCCTCTCTTGCAGTAGATATAAATGTCAGTATCTCTGTGAAACTGTCTAAAGTGTATCTCGCTACAGCTAGCTCCGCCCAAATCAAATCAAATTGGGAAACAAACCATTATTTAAATGATTTCATTAAACCTGTATTGGATAATGAGAATACAGTTCAGTAAGTCTTGTAATGAAGACTTTATGATGAACATTTGTGGAATGGATGATATGTATGGCTGGTTTTGACCTCATTTGCCCCTTGAGCTGCCACTGCCAAATAATAGTTTCTAAAATTAAAAGGTCTAAAATGAATTCAATTAAAATAAATAAATTCTAGAGAGCTTTTAACACAACTATCTAACAATCTTAAAACTGCTGCACAAAAATCTGTCTGTGTAGTTACAAGGATTAAATCATAAAAGAAACCAGACTGAAAAATCACTGCAGTATACAGATAAATATTACAGTATATCAATCTAATATATAATAAATACCTGCATTTTCAGAAATGTTTATCATCTGGGATCAGTGTAAATGCAGTGTTTGAAATATGTAACAAAATAGATGAGAGATTTCACAAATTAATTGAAGTATATACAGTAAATGAGATGGTGGTGGAATTTTGGGGAGACTGTCTGCAGGAAGAAGTTGTTACAGACTCTGGCAGTGGTGGCCCAGATGTTCTGATACTGTTTGCTATAGTGGTGGAGTAAAGGGTCTGGTAAAAGGATGGAAGTGGACATCCAGGAAGTTCAGGGCTTTAAAATGTATAATGTCTTATAAAGATTCTCTTAGAAAACCATCAGAAAGTCCATAAAAACAAAGATTCTACATTTATAAATTAATTTCTTGTCACATTTCTATCTTTTAGAGACTATCAGACTGTTAGTTGAAGACATCAGGTATTATTGCTGCCTAATAATCCATCATATAAACCCTTTATAAATGACAAGAGAAAGAAATGGCTCTTTTCTTGTAGCATGTAAGAGAATCAAAATCATCAGCAGAACTACTTTCCATAGAGCAAAACTGTGTCAGGGTTTTTGTACAGTGCAGCTGGATTTCCTGTCACTGTGGGCGCCAGAGCACAGTAGTATAGATCAGAGTCTGATACAGCAGCAGAGGAGATGATCAGATCCACTTGTTTTTTATCACTATCATCAACTTTAGCAGTCATTCTTGGGGGTTTGTCTGGACTTAAATCTCCTCTTTGAGAAATATAAAGAAGGAACTCAGGTTTAGATTGTGGATGTTGTATGTACCAGTGCAGGTAGTTGCTTTTTGTAGAGGTGGTTGGTTTGTACTTGCAGGACAGAGTAACATCATCACCTTCATCTACAACTTTATGATTGAAAAGTGTCTCTATTGAATCTGCCATGGAGTCACCTGTCATAGAGAAGAGAACATCATGTTTTAACTTTTACACAGAACATTAAACATTAGAACACTTTACATCACACCAGAATTGCATATTCAAACTCATATTCTGATTTATTAAAGACTAAATAATCACATTTAATTTCAACACAATTTATATTCACTTTAAAAAAATCTAATCTCACCTAGTGAAAGCCACAGACACATAATTACAGCAGTGATCATGATGAATGGTTTTAGCTGAATGAAAATATTCTGAGGTCTTTCTGTTCTCTGATTCTGTAACATCATAAAAGTTCATGAAGCTCCGCCCCACAGAATCACATGACAGAGTCAACAATGTTACTGACATTCTGGTTTTACATTCAGCATCACATGGGAAAACTTGTGCTCCTTTTTTTTAGCAAACACACACTGATATTAGTGTAATTATGACTACACGTATAATGAATGTACTATATACAATCTAACATTTAAATCTAGTAAAATATAATCCAGTTATGAGATTCTGAAATATTTTATTATGTGTGGTGAGGTGGTGGGAGGAGCACATGGGTTTGTTACCATGGATGGCAAGGAGACATGGATATCAATATAAAAGACCAGGTTTATTGATCTCACATAGACAAATAAAACATTCCAGTCACTACAAATGAAGGACGGCTCCAACGAGCTACAGGGGAGAGGAGAGGAGAGGAGAGGAGAGGAGAGGAGAGGAGAGGAGAGGAGAGGAGAAAACTGCTACTAAGAGTAATCAGGGCAGGAGTGAGGATAATATTAGTGCAGTGTGTATGATAGAAGAACAGCTGTAGTTTATATCACAGAGGTTTTATTGTGAAAATGAGGATTCATCATCAGAGAATGTGAGCAGGGTTGTGTGGCGCTCTAGTACTTTTCCAGCTATAAGAAAAGTGACAGCGCCATCTTGTGTTCACCAAGGAGACAAAAGTGCCAAAGTGTGACATTTACAATGAAAAGAAATCACATTCAACCATGGACACAATTCTGATTTCTTTATCAGCACGACATAATAGACAGCTCTCAGGCTATTTTTATGAGAAAGATTGATTTAAGGATCTGATGCTCTTTATCAGAGATCTCTCCCGGTGAAGAATCATTCTGTTGCTGCAGAAGATGGAGTTTTCCTTTCCCCAAAACTTACAGACTTAATGTAATATAATGTAGCAATGTATGGAAGATGAAAGGGTAAGAAGTAAATATTTATTTTTCTTTGTGCATGTGATGGGAGGACTTTTAAAGAGGCTTCTTGTGTAGCATAAAACCAAAGAAAATAAATACAGAAGAACAGTGAAAAACAAAACTCAAACAATGTATTAATTGTTCTTATATAAAAAACAAATATATACTTCAAATGAAAGCTCCATTACTTAAATTATAAACTTTTTAAAATTCAAAAGAGAGACAGATTTCCCTCCAAAATGACTTGTAAATGACTTAAAATCATCAGCAGATCTAAAGTACTTTCCACACATCAGAACTGAGTCAAGGTTTTTGTACAGTGCAGCTGGATTTCCTGTCACTGTGGGCCTCAGAGCACAGTAGTATAGAGCAGAGTCTGATACAGCAGCAGAGGAGATGATCAGATCCACTTGTTTTTTATCACCATCATCAACTTTAGCAGTCATTCCTGGGGGTTTGTCTGGACTTAAATCTCCTCTTTGAGAAATATGAAGAAGGAACTTAGGTTTAGATTGTGGATATTGTATGCACCAGTGCAGGTAGATGTTTTCTGTAGAGTAGGTTGTTTTGTATTTGCAGGACAGAGTAACATCATCACCTTCATCTACAAATTTATGAGTGAGAAGTGTCTCTATTGAATCTGCCATGGAGTCACCTGTCATAGAGAAGAGAAACTTTAAACTTTTCCACAATCAAACAAGAACATTTATATCAATATTCTGTTTTCATCATCACTAATTCAACACAATAATATTTCTAAAATATAAAAAATATGAATGTATAACTCACCTACTAAAAGCCACAGACACACAGGTATAAGAGTGAACATGATGAATGGTGTTAAATGAATGAAAATGTTCTGAGATCTTTCTGAACTCTCATATATTAACATCATAAAGGTTCATGAAGCTCCACCCCACAGCATTAAATGACAAAGTCACCAATGTAACCAATGTATTATTAGTATATTTATAATGTGATTGATTTATATTTTGGCTTTGTAATAATTAAATTGCTTTATTAAATTGAACTTTATCTGAGGTGATTCATTGACGTGAGGTGGTGGTGATGATTCATATCTCATTACTGTAAATTATCATTTATACATGAATCTGTGTGATTACAAAGACATTTCAATAAATAAATAAATAAATCTTAATCAAGGTACATTAAGTTAAATTAAGTATTTACAATATCGCTCTCACAAACACCTCCATTAGAAACCCATTTTATTCATTACAGCTGTATTGTGCTTGTTCATGATTTATTTCCTTTAAACATTCCTTTTACCTGCTCTAGTCACTTGTGTAAAGAAATAAAAATGCTTTGTAGAGCCCATTGTAGGACGCAATCTTACACACTCACACTCACATTCACATAATACAGGTCATGTGAATGTAACAATTAGACAACAAGGCATGTCTTGAATTTGGGATGTTGGTGGAAACCTCTGAAGCACAGTGGAAACAATTTCAGTACAAACAGTGGAGATTCAAAATCCTCAATCTCAAAGTTGCAAAACAAACATGCCAATCACTAAGCCACAGTCTTCCCCTGTTGGCAGTCTTCAGTTTAACATACCAGTGTGAAGGTTTTTGTACAGTGCAGCTGGATTTCCTGTCACTGTGGGCTGCAGAGCACAGTAGTATAGATCAGAGTCTGATACAGCAGCAGAGGAGATGATCAGATCCACTTCATCTTTACGAGTTTTAGCATCCATTCGTGCTGGTTTGTCAAAAGCTAGAGTTCCACTTTGCAAAACAATAAGAAGGATCTCAGGTTTAGATTTTGAATGTTGTCTGTACCAGTGCAGGTAGATGTTTGTCAAAGCACTTGTTTTGTATCTGCAGGACAGAGTAACATTTTCACCTTCATCTACAGCTTTATGAGTAAAAAGTGGCTCTATTGAATCTGCCATGGAGTCACCTGTCATAAAGAAGAGAATATAATGTTTTTAGCCTTTACACAATCAAGCTACAACTATATACGTTAGTATGTACCATATATTAAACTTTTTCATCACTACACTGTCTAATTAATTATTAAATTAACATTTAATATTTTTGAATGAGTAATAAATATCTATGTATAACTCACCTAGTGAAAGCCACAGACACATCAATATAACAGTGAACATGATGAATGGTTTTATCTGATTGAGAATATTCTGTAATATATTTGTGCTCTAACCAGTTAACATCATAAAGGTTCATGAAGCTCCGCCCCTCAGCATCACATGACAGTCACTAATGTTACTGACAGATGTGATGCTGATTTTGCATTCAGCATCACATGAGGAACCTGTACATATTTTAATCAAATTTTAATTGTAATCCAAAAAATTATGTAATTATGAAAAAACTATCATTCTACACAAGAGGAGCTCAAACTTTCTCTTATGGGGCAAAATAATCTAACTTGATTGAGGGCCATGGGCTAAAAGTAAATGTTTCATTACACCAGACTGTATTATATTAAAAGTAAAAGTCATGGTTTCCTTTTATTTATGAATTCCTAATATTTATAAATAAATATATATATAATAAATCTCTCAGCTGATGCAGTTTTACTGATGTCTTCTAGTTCAATGAAACTTACAGTCAAATGAAATACCATTAATAACACAAGAGTTGAATGTCTAATGCAGTTATTCAGGCTTTAAGCAATACAGCCATATGCCTGCAATATCAGTGACCTCTAATGAGATACATGAAGTTTGTGCTTATTTTTTTAAGTTTTTTCAAATTGGGCAGCTGGTTTACTTTGGTTAGTATGTAGGTGGGAGTGAGTTAGTTTACTTCTCAGTGTATATTATTATATTAAAAATAAAAAAGTTGGTAATTTAGATATGAATTAATGTAATAATGAGACATTAGGGACAAACTTACACTTATAAAGAACAATCTTTATTCATCTTATTCATTCTTTATCACCACATTATCTGTGTAAAGCTGCTTTGAGACAATGTTCAGTGTTAAAGCTCTATACAAATAAAAATGAAATTAATTGAATTGAATTAATGACAACCCTCTTCCTGTTTTTTTTTTTCCTTTTCTCATATATTGCATAATGAGCCAAATCAAAGGTCACCATGGGATAACTTTGGATCTCTGACGGTAGTTTGGTCATCTCTGCTCTACACTGATGTATTTAGGAAAATGGAAATAATAACTTCATCTAGATCAATGTTTTTATCTCCTGCTCAATTTTATCTGCTTTATTGAGGCACAATATATTTGTGAATTCTTCAATATTACCTGTGTGTAGGAAACACTGTTACACATATACAAGCTTTTAGTGAATCATTATCATGAAACTACCTCAAGAAGAGTTTAAATGGAAGTTATCATAAATGTATTTTTTTTAAATCTACAGTTAATGAGGAAAATTAGAGAAATTGTAGGTCTTACAAAGTAAATACTTTAATAAATTACATTAATGAGGCTGCAGCTGACTTACTGACAAACTCAGGATATTATGTAGGTGGGATCAATTAAATCGCTTCTTAGTTAAAACTTCTTCAAGGTCATCAGACTGAAACTCAGACAGGATGTTGAACATGCAGAGGTAAACATGTAAACATCTCCATCTAGTGAGAAAAGCATGAATGTTGCTGCCTTCAGTTACAGATAAAGTGGTTTCTTCTGGTTTAATGCTGTAATCAGCAGATTCTACTATCAAAAAATAAAATTTTGGCATAGCCATTGTTAAATAATAAATTTAAGTGAAAACTGTTCCTGTTCATAAAAATTAATAATTCCATATGTAATATAAGACTTACCAATATCAGCAATAGTAAAGAAAAGTAAGAAGAGGAGTAACATTGTGATCCTGAGTGTTTAGTTCAGACCTCCAGCTTTAGAAATAAATGTCAGGGTTGTGGATGTGAGATTGCACACAGCTGCATCTGTTACCACAAATGTTGTTTGTGGTTTACTGATAACAAGTAGGTAAAGGAAATATCTTTGATGAGTTTTTGTACAGTCTCGTACTGACTCTGTATTACTGTGCATCTACTTGAAGAGCGCAGTGATAGAGAGCAGAATCTGAGATCTTTAGACCTCTGATAGTAAGTTCAGTAGAGTCTCTGGTTGTTTTGGTCTCTAATCGAGTGTCAGTAGGAGTGCTTGCACCACTATATGATATTGCGCCTTTATACAGTAAAAACTGTGGTGTGCTGTTAGGATATTGTTTGTACCAGTAAAGATAAATGTTTTCACTGTTTGTCTCATATGAACATTTTAGAGTAACAGTTTCTGTTTCTTTGCTGAGGATGTTGGCATCTTTATCAGTCGGTCCAATTTTATCTGCAAAACTGCCTGCTATAAAACAGAAAATAAAAAATAAATCTCTGTAGTAAATTTTTAAAGCACTTTAAACATATAAAAATTGCCTAATGCATCAAACATAAATATGATCAAGTAAATAATTTATTAATGAAAAGTAAATACCTGCTATTATAAAGACGATCAGTGGTGTGTATCTCACTATGTACAGTAAGGTGTAGAGTTGAGTCATTTCTGAACACAGCTCTGTGAGGATTCTGTATAATAGTGCTGTATGTGCTGAACTTTACACATGAGGGAACACGTCTCTAGAAGACCACACCCAGGAAGTGCTGCTGTTTTACACACGACTATTCCACTTTTAATAATCAGATCACTGCATCAGACTTCATCTCACCTAACTAGCCATTAAACATTACCTACAGGCAGGTGAGGATAGTTGATCTTAATTAGTTGATACTGTGGATAGTTGATGCTGTAAATACTGGGATCTGGAAATTAAACTGTATTTCAGTGAAACAGGTGAACAGCTCTTCTCCTGTGGTTTGATGGATAGCCTTGGGTCAGTTTGTTCAGCTCTAGTGATTTAATTTGTAGTTGGTCCTGATTGAGTCTTTTGTCGATACCAGTGCAGATAGTCAGTTGATGCATCATATTTGCAGTGTGGTGATACTGCCTACAGATTTACATATGATTATTTGTTTTGGTGTAATGCTGCTGCCAACAACTCCTGCTGTGAACACATTACACCAACAAAATTTCTATGTACATTAGGACATCAGTCACCAATTCAGGTTTTAGTACAAATCTCCAGAATCCACATAAAGTTTGTGCGTCTTGAAAAATACTTACCCATGATTGTATCCCATAAAAGAAATAAGTGAAACATGATGGTTGTGTCTTGCAGTAGATATAAATGTCAGTATCTCTGTGAAATTGTCTAAAGTGTATCTCGCCACAGCTAGCTCCGCCCAAATCGAATCAAATTGGGAAACAAAACATTATTTAAATGATTTCATTAAACCTGTATTGGATGATGATAGTACAGTTCAGGAAGTGCTGTTAATGAAGACTTTATGATGAACATTTGTGGAATGGATGATATGTATGGCTGGTTTTGACCTCATTTGCCCATTTACATAGTTTCTAAAATTAAAAATTCTAGAGAGCTTTTAACACAACTATCTTACAATCTTAAAACTGCTTCACAAAATCTGTCTGTGTAGTTACAAGGATTCAATCATAAAAGAAACCAGACTGAAAATCACTACAGTATACAGATAAATATTACAGTATATCAATCTAATATTTAATAAATACCTGCATTTTCAGAAATGTTCATGATCTGGGATCAGTGTAAATGCAGTGTTTGAAATATGTAACAAAATAGATGAGAGATTTCACAAATTAATTGAAGTATATACAGTAAATGAGATGGTGGTGGAATTTTGGGGAGACTGTCTGCAGGAAGAAGTTGTTACAGACTCTGGCAGTGGTGGCCCAGATGTTCTAAAACTATTTGCTATAGTGGTGGAGTAAAGGGTCTGGTAGAAGGATGGAAGTGGACATCCAGGAAGTTGAGGGCTTTAAAATGTATAATGTCTTATAAAGATTCTCTTAGAAAACCATCAGAAAGTCCATAAAAACAAATATTCTACATTTATAAATTAATTTCTTGTCACATTTCTATCTTTTAGAGACTATCAGACTGTTAGTTGAAGACATCAGGTATTATTGCTGCCTAATAATCCATCATATAAACCCTTTATAAATGACAGGAGAAAGAAATGGCTCTTTTCTTGTAGCATGTAACAGAATCAAAAATCATCAGCAGAATTACTTTCCATAGAGCAAAACTGTGTCAGGGTTTTTGTACAGTGCAGCTGGATTTCCTGTCACTGTGGGCGCCAGAGCACAGTAGTATAGATCAGAGTCTGATACAGCAGCAGAGGAGATGATCAGATCCACTTGTTTTTTATCACCATCATCAACTTTAGCAGTCATTCTTGGGGGTTTGTCTGGATATAAATCTCCTCTTTGAGAAATATAAAGAAGGAACTTAGGTTTAGATTGTGGATGTTGTATGTACCAGTGCAGGTAGTTGCTTTTTGTAGAGGTGGTTGGTTTGTATTTGCAGGACAGAGTAACATCATCACCTTCATCTACAACTTTATGAGTGAAAAGTGTCTCTATTGAATCTGCCATGGAGTCACCTGTCATAGAGAAGAGAACATAAAGGTTTAACTTTTACACAGAACATTAAACATTAGAACACTTTACATCACACCAGAATTGAATACTCAAACTGATATTCTGATTTATTAGAGACTAAATAATCACATTTAATTTCAACACAATTTATATTCACTTAAAACAATCTAATCTCACCTAGTGAAAGCCACAGACACATAATTACAGCAGTGATCATGATGAATGGTTTTAGCTGAATGAAAATATTCTGAGGTCTTTCTGTTCTCTGATTATGTACAACATAAAAGTTCATGAAGCTCCACCCCACAGAATCACATGACAGAGTCAACAATGTTACTGACATTCTGGCTTTACATTCAGCATCACATGGGAAAACTTGTGCTCTTATTTTTTAGCAAACACACACTATTAGTGTAATTATGACTACACTGATAATGAATGTACTATATACAATCTAACATTTAAATCTATTAAAATATAATCCAGTTATTACATTCTGAAATATTTTATTTATGTGTGGTGAGGTGGTGGGAGGAGCACACGGGTTTGTTACCATGGATGGCAAGGAGACATGGATATCAATATAAAAGACCAGGTTTATTGATCTCACATAGACAAATAAAACATTCCAGTCACTACAAATGAAGGACGGCTCTAACGAGCTACAGGGGAGAGGAGAGGAGAGGAGAGGAGAGGAGAGGAGAGGAGAGGAGAGAACTACTACTAAGAATAATGAGGGCAGGAGTGAGGATAATATTAGTGCAGTGTGTATGATAGAAGAACAGCTGTAGTCATCATCAGAGAATGTGAGCAGGGTTGTGTGGAGCTCTAGTACTTTTCCCACAATAAGAAAAGTGACAGCGCCATCTTGTGTTCACCATGGAGAAAAACTTTAGCCCTAGAATCATGTATTATAAAAGATGGAGTGATTCTGAGATTAATTCTTGTAGTCTGCACTCTGCCTCAGCTAACAAGGATTTAGAAATCTTCCAACAGAGTTACTGTTTTTATCACCTGCTCTTTACCCATCATACAGTTGACACTGCAGACACACAGTAAATCAGTAAATCAAAACATTCACACATCAATTTAATGGAAACTTTAATGGAATTCTGCTATGAGGAATAAGTTTTGTCTTTAGTGCTGATGTGATGATGTGTTTAGTAGCAGCACAGTGACACAGTGAGTAGTGTTGCTGCATCACAGCTCCAGGGTTCCTAGTTTGATGCTGAGGTGAAGTTACTGTCAGTTTGTGTGCAGTTTTGCGTTTCCACCCCGTGTCTGTGTGGGTTTCCAGCATAACATGACGAAGTTTTGCTGTAATTAATTGTACATGTGAATGAGTGTGTGGAAGGGTTTGTTCATGGTGTTCTGTTAAGGACTGACGTCCAATTCCAAGTGTGTTCTCACCTAACACTCAGGACACACTTTAATATCCAACACAAAACTGATCAGTGTAAAGTGTTTAGTGAAGATATGATGTTGCTTCCTGAAAATGCAGCATGTGTCAACAATATAAACTCTTTATGAACATGAAACTCCATAAATAGGCATCTAAATTTTTTTAATCATTGGCAAAAATGCCTTAAATACAACAAAACTGTGTCAGGGTTTTTGTACAGAGCAGCTGGATTTTCTGTCACTGTGGGCACCAGAGCACAGTAGTATAGATCAGAGTCTGATACAGCAGCAGAGGAGATGATCAGATCCACTTTTTTATTAGTTTTATCAACTTCAGCATCCAGACGTGTGGGCATGGGGTTAGTTTTAAATCCGCTTGGATCAATAAAAAGAAGAAACACAGGTTTAGATGTTGGATAATGACTGTACCAGTGCAGGTAGTTTACTGTACCACTAAACTTTTTATAACTGCAGGACAAAGTCACATTTTCTCCTTCATCTACAACTTTATGAGTGGAAAGTGGTTCTATTGGATCTGCAGTGGAGTCACCTGTTACAGAGAAGAGAACACGGTCAATCCAGAAATACAGTCAGACTCACATTCTACTGTTTCTAAACACCACACAGACCAAATAATCACTAATTCAACACTTAATATTTCTGAAATCATAAAATGAATGTATAACTCACCTAGTGAAAGCCACAGACACATGAATATAACAGTGAACATGATGAAGGCTCTTAGTTCAGTGAAAAGTTCTGTACTTTAACCTGTTAACATCCTAAAGGTTCATGAAGCTCCACCCCACAGCATCACATCACAGAGTCACCAATGTTACTGACAGATTGTTGTTTATCTGTCAGTAAACACAAACTGTAAGCCGGAAAATCATATAATTATAAAAACTTGTAGTCTGTCATTATATGTGAGTCCACATCCATAAACATGTAAGTGTACATTTCTATAATATTTATATTCTGTATTGTATTTAAGTTATTTACCTGAGTTGAGTAAAAAAGCTGCTTTTCTTGGTAATACCATGAAAGATGCCAAATCATTATTATTAATACATGTTTGTACAGTAGTGTGTAGAAGTAGAGCTGGTTGTCATTTAAACATGAAACTGTGGCTGCAACATGTTCAGAGAATGGGAACATGCAGTAGTAATGTGCTTGTCCATGCTGGAGACAAATATATATTTTAAAGTAGTGTAAACTAGCTTTTAAAATCTAAAGAACTCAGTTCTGTATCTCTGAGGGATGTGAGCAGAGTTCTAGTACTTGGCCCATAATAAGATCACATACTACACCATCTTGTGGAGAAAGACTGAGAAACACACCAAGTTTATCTGCTTCACTCCAGTTCAGAACTGATCTGTAAAACTTTCTATCTAATAATAGAAAACTAATGTATGGAATGATCAAAATCTGGTGTTTATAGTTGACAGCAGTTTTACATGATTGTGTCTCTCACCCTGAAAATGTACTGCTTGGAGAAGTTAATGATGTCATTCAGGAGCAGCAGTAAACCAGCACCACTACAGCTGCAGATTCTCCATCAGAAGTAATAAAATGATGCAGATTTCATTCATACCAACGTCATTCAAAACAAAGTAGGGTTTGTTTCTCTGTGTTTTATATTTATGAAGTTCTATTTAATGAAGCTTAACTGTAGGTGTAAATTAATGCATCATATAATAAAACATATTAACAGGTAGGTGAGGCGGCGGTTATTAACACATGAATCATCATCACTCCAGCTTTAGTTTAACGTTTGCACATTATTAGTTCCTGATTAGTCCACTTTACTATACACTTTTACCCATCATTCATTTTCAGTAACCACTTTATCCTGGACACACTTTCAGAATCATATATATACAGTCTACATACTTACATTCAATCATACATCTTCCTGGTCAGGATTGTGGAGGATCTGAAGCTTCTCTCAGTAAAACAAAGCGTAAAGCAGAAACATACACACAGTTACAGTCAATTTGTTGTGTAAGCAGTCTGGATGAATGCATTTTGAAAACTTAAATCAAAACTGAAAAGTAAAAAGTATAGTACTTTTTCAAATAAAAGTTTCATCATATTTGTGCACAATCTGAAATTGTCATAAAACAAAAAGGAAATTCCAGTGACAATCATCTTTGTATTTGTGGGAATAAAACTCACATTTGTTCATTAAAGAGTTTTCTCTTAACATGCAACATACAGTTGTAAATACTGGATAATTAATACATGAATGAATGAAGTAAAAATAGTATGATTACATTTCCACATATTGTGCACCAGTAACACTTCACCCAATGGTTATGATATTAAAAAAAAAAAAAAAATGTTCTGGAGCTTCAAAGATGTTGAATTGTGAATTTCCTGTGTTGAATGTTCACCTGTTTACTTTTATTTTCTATTTATTACAGTTGCAATTGTTACCACATTTGTTTCTATGTGTCTGTGGTTAACTGATAACAAGGAGGTAAAGGAAATATCTGTCATCTTCTGTGGTTTTTTCAAACATTATGTTTTTGTACAGTCGTTCAGTGACTCTGTATCACTGTGCTGCTACTGTTAGAGCGCAGTGATAGAGAGCAGAATCTGAGATCTGTAGGTCTTTAATAATAAGTTCAGTAGCATCTGAGGTTGTTTGTTCACTGAATCGAGATCCACTGGGATTGTAGCCATAACTACTTGCTGAATTTGCACCTCTATACAGTAAAAACTGTGGTGCGCTGTGAGGATATTGTTTGTACCAGTAAAGCAGAATGTAGTCACTGTTTGACTCATATGAACATTTCAGAGTAACAGAGTCTGTCTCCTTTCTCACAACATTGGCATCTTCATCTGTCGGCCCAATTTTATCTGCAAAACTGCCTGCTGTAAAGAAAAAAATATATAAATGAAAACATATAAATATTTTTTTAAACTATTTTTGTGAACATTCCCAAAACATTAACATATAAATTTGTCTAAACATTTGTTAGTCAATAAAATAAATTAACTGATGAATATGAATGACCTGTAACTACAGTGAGAATCAGTGTTGTGTATCTCACTATGTACAGTAAGGTGTAGAGTTGAGTCATTTCTGAACACAGCTCTGTGAGGATTCTGTATAATAGTGCTGTATGTGCTGAACTTTACACATGAGGGAACACGTCTCTAGAAGACCACACCCAGGAAGTGCTCCTGTTGTAGTATAACTTTTCTCTTTTTCTCATATTATTACAAAAAAAAACGAGACACTTAAGACTAATAAAAATGTGACAAGTTGAAAAAACGAACTGATATAAATCAAGTGAATGAATTATGTTACAGTATGTAAGAAGCATCCATTAGAACCATTGTACTTCATTAGCAAATTCTCTCGCTTTCAGTTATGCAGTAATTAATAGATTTATCCTAATGCCCTGCCTCTGGATAGAGTTCTTTTCAACTGGAGATCACTTGCTGCTGCTGAGGTTCTTTCTCATACCATCTCAGGGATTTGTTATTTTACACTTTATTTTTATTTTACATTCTCCCCCACTCATAGTTTATAATGTGCACAGTCAGTAATCTCAAACCTGATATTATATCATCTGATACTAAAAGAACCTGTTTAATGAGGCTGTGTTATTTTTTTTAATACGTTTTACATTCATCTCTGTGAAAAATGCCAATAGTTGGACCATATTTACTCAATATTTTAAATTAAAGTAAAAAATTTATAAAAAAACAAACCGTATGTTGTGGTGTATGTGTTATTTCTTTGATTGTTTGTTTAGTTGTTTGGTTGTTTGGTTGTTTGGTTGGTTCTTCAGTTGTTTATTTGCTGCCCTTAAATCTGAAAGGTGACAATAAACATTTGATTCAACAGTGTACAATTACTGTTACTGCTTCTGTTAATCAATTTTTAGAATTACAGTATATAACAAAGTTAGAATTGAAGGACATGCAAATGATTGAACTTTAGTATAGAGTTAGTAAAAGTTTATTTGCTCGATTTTTGTCACATAAACAACAAACATATTTAATAGTGTGTGACTGATTAATAATGTGCAGGTGAGTTTGGAAAATGATTCCATTTCTGCATGAGGTCAATCCTCCATAAAAGCCTTTATAAATCCTTCCATAATCCTTCTATCCTCTTAGTTCAGTGAAAAGTTCTGTACTTTAACCTGTTAACATCCTAAAGGTTCATGAAGCTCCACCCCACAGCATCACATCACAGAGTCACCAATGTTACTGACAGATTGTTGTTTATCTGTAAGCAGGAAAATCATGTAATTATAAAAACGTGTATGTCTTGTCATTATATTTGAGTTCACAGCCATAAGTCTAAATGTCTACAATAATACAAAAAAATATTGTTAATTAAATATATTTTTTTCTAATTTGTTGTTCCACTCAGTTGGACGCTGCTGTTCTTGGTAACATCATGATATCAAGATAATTATGATACTCATTATTATAATAAAATCATTCTGCTTAATAAAAGTGTATAAAGTAGTGTGTAGAAGTAGAGCTGGTTATCATCTAAACATGAAACTGTGGTGCAACATGTCCAGAGAATATGAACATGCAGTAGTAATGTGCTTGTCCATGCTGGAGACAAATATATTTTAAAGTAGTGTAAAGTAGAATTTGGAAATGTAAAGATGTGGGATGTGAGTCCTAGTACTTGGAACATAATACTGTACAATAACATACTCCGCCATCTTGTGGTGAAAGATTGAGAACAACAAATTCAGAGCATATTTTATTCAACTCTATGAAAAAACTTGAATACTTGAGATTTGATATGTAAAGCTTTCTATCTAATGTAACTGACCAGTTATACATCTATGCATTTCAGGGTTAAGGGCCTTGCTTAAGGGCCCAACAGTGGCAGTTTGGATTTGAACTCATAATCTTCAGGCCAGAAGCCCATCAACTTATCCACTGAGATACCACTTTATAGGTGTATGACTGTATACTCAAGGAACCAAGGCACAGAAAAGGGGTGAAAAATACCCAGGTTTGCTCTGAGACATATTATATTATATTATATTATCACTTTGAGTCTCACTGCACTTTATAAACTACATCATTAGCAGCTAATTCACAAAAGCTGGACTATTAAAAAAATAGCCAATAAAGTAAAAATGACATTATATTATATTATATTATATTATATTATATTATATTATATTATATTATATTATATTATATTATATTGTTATGTTATATTAAGTTGTGAACAGATGAAACAATACATTTGATGGACTGAAACAGTAGATTTATGAATGTTGTGTAACTGGTGTACAGTCATATTTAAACAATTCCTATTCTTATTTATTTATTTGATTTTATTGCAGATCTTACAGAAATGTTGTCTGTGATTGACTGACAACAAGTTGGTAAAGGGAGTGTATTTGATCTGCTGTGTAAAAAAAAGTAATTAAATACTGTATATAGTATAAGTAGTACAAGAAAAATCCTTTGCAGTTAATGACTGAAATCTGGAACCTATGGAAATCAACAAATACTGACTTTTCTAAGCTGAGATTCTTTAAGCAGGACTTTACTGCAGCTACATTCAATTCTGCTCATGTGTGGGGTCTTTCAGTCATGAGTTTTGTTTTCAGGAAGTGAAAAGTTGCTCACATTCAGCAAAGTAACAAATTGTTATACACATGCACATGAATGAAAGATGACAGGAAGGATGGAAGGAAATTGAATTCCAGTGATTGGTGCGGAAAACAAAGAAAATGTTGATTTAGTTGTATTTAATGTAACTGATGTGTATTTGGCATTTTTAATATCTTTTTTTTTTCTTTTCTATTTCATTCAGCTGCACCTGTTACCACAATGTTTCTTGTGTCTGTGGTTTACTGGCAAAGGAAATATCTATGAGGGGTTTTTGTACAGTCTTTTACTGACTCTGTATTACTGTGCTGTGTTACTTAGTGCGCAGTGATAGAGAGCAGAATCTGAGAGCTTTAGACCTCTGATAGTAAGTTCAGTAGAGTCTCTGGTAGTTGTGGACTCTAATCGAGTGTCAGTGGGTTTGCGCTCTGCCCTTTCTGACCTTGCACCTTTATACAGTAAAAACTGTGGTGCGCTGTTTGGATATTGTTTGAACCAGTTAAGCAAAATGTATTCAGTGTTTGTCTCATATAAACATTTAAGAGTAACAGTTTCTGTTTCCTTCCGCGTGGCATCTTCATCTGTCGGCCCAATTTTATCTGCAAAACTGCCTGCTGTAAAGAAGAAAATGATAAAGGAGTATTTTATATAATAAAGCCTTAAACAAAAATATGAAAAAGTACACTGAATTTACAGAGGAATATAAATGACCTGTAGCTACAGTGAGAATCAGTGGTGTGTATCTCACTATGTACAGTAAGTTGTAGAGTTGAGTCATTTCTGAACACAGCTCTGTGAGGATTCTGTATAATAGTGCTGTATGTGCTGAACTTTACACATGAGGGAACACGTCTCTAGAAGACCACACCCAGGAAGTGCTGCTGTTGTAGTGTAACTTTATACAGATCATCACTTTACAGTATCAGTGACAGTGAACTGATTCTCCAATACAACACACAACTAGTCCACTGTTCCTGATCAACACACTGCATTGTGAAGTCAGACCTACACTTCTATACTCTTACACATATCTTTTGGAGTTTAAGGCCTGCGCTGTGTTTCTACATTAACAATCACAAAAATATGGACCTGATTTAAAAATGTTTTATTTGGGACACTTTTTCAGAATGGAATATTGGTTGAATATCATGAATCCATCAAGTAATATGTGACTTCAATCTAATCTAACACATTTGAGTACTAAATGAATAAACAGATGCAGGTGAGGTTGGAAAATTACCCACATGATTTCGATCTTCTGAAACTTTTTCCGTACAACCAATAAAGTCGCCTCTGAATGTATTGGAACAGCAAGGGCCAATTCTTAAAGAGAATTTGCTTAAAAATCCAAATATGAATATGAAGTGATTCATCACATTTAAACTTTCATTTCCTGGTTTGTACATTTGGACATGTTAAACAATTTAGCACCTTTAATTCAAGCCCACTATTTTGCAAGTGATTATAAATATTGGAACAAGTGCCTGATAAATGTTTGTTGTTGCCCAGGTCTGCCCTGAATGACAACACAGTTAATACCTTAAATATTTGTTGTTGAACTGTGTTAAAGCTAGAGCACCAGAGAGTTGTCTACAGGGGTAAAGCAAGTCATTTTAAAGCAAAGAAAAGTGAGAAGATCAAACAAAGTGTCAGAGAACCACCAGCCACGCCTCCCTCCTGCACTCAACACTCTCACTCAGCCTCTCCCTCCTAACTCCTGTCTATCTTTGACAGAAGTTCGGACCTTAAACATGAACATTGTGTACACAAGTAAAGTTAGAAGTGTTTAGGGTTAAACCTCCATTACAACAGAATATCATCCCATTTCATTTACTGCACCATCATGTGCTTTTCCATGCAGGAGACAAACAATATTACAGAGAATATTAAGAAATTCATGATAAAGTCATCAGTATCTCTGGAGCATTTACTCTACATACAGGTGTGTGGTCAAACTACAATAACTATAAATTCAATTATCATTTTTTATATAAGAATACAAATCCTTTGCAGTAACTGCATGAAGTCTGGAATCCAAAGGCATCACCAGACCCTTTGGTTTTCTCACTGCTTAAGCATTTACTTTACTTCAATTTATTTCAATTCACTTTCATTTGTAGTGAACTTTTAGCAATTGACATCATAATGAATAGCTTTACATACATATATTAACATATGAAACTTTAAAAATCTAATAATATATCTAAATGTAAAATTTTGAAATGCAATCACATGGCAGTAGTGGACTAAAGTTACTCTAAACTGCTATAGGTCTGAATCACTGTATGTGGCTACTGAAAATGAATTAGTGAATGGATGAAGAGATTGAATTTTTACCACCAAGGATTAATAACTTTAAACTTTAATTCTGTGGCTGCTCTTGTATAATCCAAAAGAGGACCAATTATAAATATATCAAGATAACATTTTATTACAGTCTGAATACTTAACAGTTTATACAGTTATACAAACTTTACATAGTAGAATACTTTTACTTTACTTTAGTAGCTAATTTGCCTTCAGTGTTAAAAAACTGAGGTCAGGGTTTTTTGTACAGTGCAGCTGGATTTCCTGTCACTGTGGGCACCAGAGCACAGTAGTATAGATCAGAGTCTGATACAGCAGCAGAGGAGATCATCAGATCCACTCTTTTACTAGTTTTATTAACTTTAACATCCAGACGTTGTGGCATGGGCTTAGTTTTACCTCCAAATAGATCGATGTAAAGAAGGAACACAGGTTTAGATTTCGGATGTTGTCTGTCCAGTGCAGGTCGGGGCTTGTACTACTTGTTTTGTATTTGCAGGACAGAGTAACATCATACCTTCATCTACAGATTTCTCAGTGAAAAGTGGCTCTATTGAATCTGCCATGGAGTCACCTGTCATAGAGAAGAGAACATTAGTTTAAGATCATAATCAAGGTGAAAACTATATAAGTCTGACTCACACTCACACTCATAAATCACTATTAAAGTTTCTGAGTGATAAAAAGTCAGTGTATAACTCACCTAGTGAAGCCACAGACACATGAATATAACAGTGAACATCATGAAGGCTTTAGTTAAAAGAAAATATTCTGAAGTCTGTTGTAAGTATTAACATCGAAAAAGTTCATAGAAGCTCCACCCCAAAGCATCAGATGACAAAGTCACCATTGTTACTGACAGTAAACACAAAGTGTAGGCAGGTGGAATTATTTAAAAAACAATAATTTTAGCCGATTAAAATATAAAAATTATTAAAGATTTCAGTTGTGTATTTTAGTGATGTCTAAAAAAAATTGGGTGGGTTCAGCTATAACAGAAATACTGCAGCACCTAATGTTAGAATTAAAAAAAAGTTTGTATATGGTTTATTGAGAATAAGAGAATTATGTGTGGTTTTATCAGAATGGTGTCTCTATAAATGGTTGGCTACTAAGAGTAATCAGGGCAGGAGTGAGGATAATATAGTGCAGTGTGTATGATAGAAGAACAGCTGTAGTTTATATCACAGAGTTTATTGTGAAAATGAGGATTCATCATCAGAGAATGTGAGCAGGGTTTGTGGAGCTCTAGTACTTTTCCCACAATTAAATGAGTGACTGCGCCATCGTGTGTTCAACTAAGAAAAAAACATCACCTTAATGTCATGTAGTATGAAAAGGAGTAATAAGAGTGTAATTCTTGAGTCTGCCACCTGCTCTTTACCCATCATACAGTTTACACTGCAGACACACAGTCTAGACAAGATTATAAATAAAATAAACAAAATCCTTACACATTATTTTGATGGAATATATTTATAGTTTTTTCAAAGTTCAGGTCACTTAGTACATTATACACAAAAATCTCAAGTCTGACTCATGAGTCCACTGATTTTAGGAATTCTGCTATGAGGACTGAGGTGGGTTTTGTCTTTACTGCTCTGGCTGTCAAGGAACATGCTTCAAATCCACCTGACCTTATATTTTAAAAAAAGAATCCCCCAAAAAAAAGTCATGTACATTTCTCAACATCACTGCAG
>JBCEWE010000072.1:0-7500 GCA_039877035.1 Silurus lanzhouensis
CCAAAGCTAAATCGACAACATGTCAGTTAGATCCAATTCCAACTAAATTACTGAAGGAAGTGTTATATACAACTGGTGAGTCTCTTCTAAATATTATTAACTCTTCACTATCGTTAGGACATGTCCCTAAATCCCTCAAGTTAGCAGTTATTAAGCCCCTCATTAAAAAACCTAATCTGGATCCAAACACGTTATCGAATAACAGACCCATTTCAAATCTCCCATTTATGTCTAAGATTTTAGAAAAGATTGTCGCTGCCCAGTTCTGTTCCTACCTGCAAGAGAACAATATCTTTGAAGAATTTCAGTCAGGTTTTAGGCCCCATCATAGCACAGAAACTGCTCTAGTTAAAGTAACTAATGACCTGTTTTTAGCTTCAGACCAAGGCTTCATCTCGCTGTTGGTTTTACTTGATCTTAGTGCTGCGTTCGACACTACAGACCATGATCTTCTCCTAGATCGCTTACAGAATTACATCGGCATTCAGGGACAGGCATTAAGCTGGTTTAAATCCTACCTGTCCGATCGTTACCATTTCGTAGATTTAAATGGAGAGCTATCCAGGCTAATGCAAGTAAATTATGGCGTGCCGCAAGGTTCAGTTCTAGGACCCCTGCTCTTCACAATATACATGCTTCCGTTAGGAAATATTATTAGAAGGCATGGAATTAGCTTCCATTGTTATGCTGATGATACTCAGCTATATATCTCATCTAAACCAGGCGATACACTCAATTAACCCGGATAACTGAGTGTGTTAAGGAAATAAGAGATTGGATGACCCATAACTTTCTACTTTTAAATTCTGATAAGACGGAGATTTTGCTCATCAGCCCAAAAACTAGTATACAGAAGCTCCAGCATCTCAACCTGCATTTAGACGGATGTTCTGTAACCACTAGTTCAACAGTAAAAGACCTGGGAGTTATTTTAGACAGCGACTTGTCTTTCAAATATCATATCGAACAAGTTACAAAAACAGCCTTCTTTCACCTTAGAAATATTTCTAAGCTAAGAAATATGTTGTCCATATCCGATGCAGAGAAGCTCGTCCATGCGTTCATGACCTCCAGAATAGACTACTGTAATGCGTTACTAGGTGGATGTCCTGCATCATTAATAAACAAGCTTCAGTTAGTCCAGAATGCAGCAGCCAGAGTTCTTACAAGGTCAAGAAAATATGATCACATAACCCCGATCTTATCGTCCCTACACTGGCTTCCTGTTAAGTTTCGAATAGACTACAAACTATTACTTCTCACTTATAAAGCACTAAATGGTTTATCTCCATGTATCTCTCCAGTCTTTTAACTCGCTACAATCCGCCACGCTCCCTGAGATCTCAAAACTCTGGGCTTCTAGTAGTTCCTAGAATAGCAAAGTCCACTAAAGGTGGTAGAGCTTTTTCACATTTAGCTCCTAAACTCTGGAATAGTCTTCCTGACGGTGTTCGGGGCTCAGACACACTCACCCAGTTTAAGTGTAGATTAAAGACGTATGTTGTTAGCGAGTTCTACACATAACACACATCACACATCATAACCTTGTGCTCCAGAACATCTGATCACATCACATTATCAACTTGTGCTGTTAATATCATGAACAGCAGCTACGCTAATTCCTCTCCACTGCTTCTCTTTCTCTCCCCATCCCGAGACACCCTGAGGTTGCTCCAGCTCCAGTCACCTCCCACCATCTTGAAGATTATGGAGCTTTGAAGAAGTAGATGCCGAACTCACAAACATCCCGAACCATCTAGAGACGTACCAGTGCCATTTGGATCCCGCTACATGTGTGGAGTTTTGACATTGGACCTCCTGGAGTGTTAAAGGCTCTGGCATGGAGAAGCTGATGCTGGATCTGTGATGATCACAAATGCTGAGCTCATAAAACTAGGAGCTACTATCCATATAGACTGTATAAGACTGTAGAAAGAACATCACTTATAATCTTATACTCCAGTAATCATGTTAGTTCTCACTCTCCAGTGTTCTGTATTGTTGAAAGATTTATGATCAAACTCTTGATGTCACCCAGATGAGGATGGGTTTCCCTTTTGAGTCTGGTTCCTCTCAAGGTTTCTTCCTCATAACATCTAAGGGAGTTTTTCCTTTCCACAGTCACCACGGTGCTCATCAGGGACAAATTCACACCATTCACCTTCACTGTTGATTTGTGTAAAGCTGCTTTGAGACAATGTCTGTTGTGAAAAGCGCTATACAAATAAACCTGACTTGACTTGACACACACACACACACACCACAAATAATCATACACACACACACACACACATCACAAATATACACACACACGTAATCACACACACACACACACACACACACACACACATCACAAATATAAATATATATACACACACACACCACAAATAATCACACACACACATTACAAATAATCACACGCACACACATCACAAATTATCACACACACACACACACACATCACAAATAATCTCTCACACACACACAGACACACACACACACACCACAAATAATCATACACGCACACACACACACACACACATCACAAATATACACACACACGTAATCACACACACACACACACACACACACATCACAAATATAAATATATATACACACACACACCACAAATAATCACACACACACATTACAAATAATCACACGCACACACATCACAAATTATCACACACACACACACACACACACACATCACAAATAATCTCTCACACACACACAGACACACACACACACATCACAAATAATCATACACACACACACACACACACACACACATCACAAATATACACACACACGTAATCACACACACACACACACACACACACATCACAAATATAAATATATATACACACACACACACACATCACAAATAATCACACACACACATTACAAATAATCACACGCACACACATCACAAATTATCACACACACACACACACATCACAAATAATCTCTCACACACACACAGACACACAGACACACACACATCACAAATAATCACACACACACGACAAATAATCACACACACACCAGAAATATAAACACACACATACATATCACAAATAATCACACACACACGTAATCACACATACACACACATATTACAAATATACACACACACACACACAATCACAAATACACACACACGTAATAACACACACAAACGTAATAACACACACATATCACACGTAATCACACACACACACATCACAAATTATCACACACACACACACACACGCATACATTACAAATAATCAAACACACACACCACACGTAATTACACACACACACACACACACACACATCACAAATAATCTCTCACACACACACACACACACACACACACACAGGCATACATCACAAATAATCACACACACAATCATACACACACACACACATCACAAATAATCTCACACACACACCACACGTAATTACACACACACATCACAAATAATCTCTCACACACACACACACACACACACACACACACACACACACAGGCATACATCACAAATAATCACACACACAATCATACACACACACACACACACACACATCACAAATAATCTCACACACACACCACACGTAATTACACACACACACACACATCACAAATAATCTCTCTCACACACACACACACACACACACACACACACACACACGCATACATCACAAATAATCACACACACAATCATACACACACACACACACACACCAGAAATATAAATACACACACATACATATAACAAATAGTCACACACACCTCAAATGATGTGTGTGTGATGAATGTGTGTGTGATGATGTATGTGTTTGCATGTGTGCGTGAGATTATTTGTTATACGTGTGTGTGTGTGTGTGTGTGTGTGTGTGTGTACACTTACACTCAGTCACGAAGAAGTTCAGCATGGTGAGGACGACGGTGTGGCCACTGAACATATAATCACCACAGGTGTGTACTCCAGTCAGAGTCATTCCAAACCCACTCCATATAGCCACCGCCCTCTGTAGCTTCGCCCACATATCACCATAAACCTACACACACACACACACACACACACACACACACACACACACACACACACACACACACATATTAGTGAAAGATATGGGAAAACAAGCAGGTGTAAAGAAGGTCAGACAGACAACTGTAGAGACAGAAAGACAGGTGTAAAGTAGTAAAGGTGACAGATAGCTGTGCAGACAGACAGACAGACAGACAGACAGACAGACAGAGATGTAGAAACAGAATGTCAATTGTAAAGAAAGACAGACAGACAGACAGACAGACAGACAGAGATGTAGAAACAGAATGTCAATTGTAAAGAAAGACAAACAGACAGACAGACAGACAGACAGACAGACAGACAGTTGTAGAGACAGTCAGTTAGAAACAGACAGTTGGAGGGACAGACAGACAGAGAGACAGGCAGGTGTAGAGACAGACGGAAAGACAGACAGGTGTGGAGAAAGTCAGAGAGACAGACAGGTGTACAGACAGACAGTCAGACAGTAAGAGGTGTGTATGTACCTTGCCGGTACACTGCAGGTGTTGTCCTGGTACTGAGAGTGAGGTGACGAACATAGTGATACAGCGCAGCATAAATACTGTTCCCATCAAACTACACATCCTCCTCACCAAGATAGACCTACACACACACACACACACACACACACACACACACACATACACACACAGTTAATTATTATTAAGGTAATTATATTATAAACATAAACAGTACCTGTTTTTGTGTGTGTGTTTTTGTGTGTGTGTGCGTGTGTGACCTGTGTTTGTGTGTGTGTGTGTGTGTGTGTGTGTGTGTGTGTGTGTGTGTGTGTGTGTGTGTGTGTGTGTGTGTGTGTGTGACCTGTGTTTGTGTGTGTGTGTGAGACCTGTGTTTGTGTAACAGCAGTACGAGTAACCAGACGCTACACAGGATCACTCCACACGCCTCTGCCATGGCGAAGGCCCAGGGGATTCTGGGTACACTGTAAAAAACAGAACCATATCATTCACTCTGATTTATTACACAATCACACACACACTCTGAGTTATTACACAATCACACACACACTAAATCACACACACACTAATTTATTACAGAATCACACACACACTGAGTTATTACACAATCACACACACACACACTGAGTTATTACACAATCACACACACACACACTGAGTTATTACACAATCACACACACACACTAAATCACACACACACTAATTTATTACAGAATCACACACACACTGAGTTATTACACAATCACACACACACACACACACTGAGTTATTACACAATCACACACACACACTAAATCACACACACACTAATTTATTACAGAATCACACACACACTGAGTTATTACACAATCACACACACACACTAAATCACACACACACTAATTTATTACAGAATCACACACACACTGAGTTATTACACAATCACACACACACACACACACACTGAGTTATTACACAATCACACACACACACACACTGAGTTATTACACAATCACACACACACAAAATCACACACACACTAATTTATTACAGAATCACACACACACTGAGTTATTACACAATCACACACACACACACACTGAGTTATTACACAATCACACACACACACACACTGAGTTATTACACAATCACACACACACTAAATCACACACACACTAATTTATTACAGAATCACAGACACACTGAGTTATTACACAATCACACACACTGAGTTATTACACAATCACACACACACACACACACTGAGTTATTACACAATCACACACACACTAAATCACACACACACTAATTTATTACAGAATCACACACACACTAAGTTATTACACAATCACACACACACACACACTGAGTTATTACACAATCACACACACACACACACACTGAGTTATTACACAATCACACACACACACACTGAGTTATTACACACTCACACACACACACTGAGTTATTACACAATCACACACACTCTGAGTTATTACACAATCACACACACACACACACACACACACACACACTCTGAGTTATTACACAATCACACACACACACTCTGAGTTATTACACAATCACACACACACACACACTCTGAGTTATTACACAATCACACACACACACTGAGTTATTACACAATCACACACACACACACACTCTGAGTTATTACACAATTACACACACACACTGAGTTATTACACAATCACACACACACACACTCTGAGTTATTACACAATCACACACACTCTGAGTTATTACACAATCACACACACACACACACTTTGAGTTATTACACAATCACACACACTCTGAGTTATTACACAATCACACACACACACACTCTGAGTTATTACACAATTACACACACACACTCTGAGTTATTACACAATCACACACACACACACTCTGAGTTATTACACAATTACACACACACACTGAGTTATTACACAATCACACACACACACACTCTGAGTTATTACACAATCACACACACACACTCTGAGTTATTACACAATCACACACACACACTGAGTTATTACACAATCACACACACACACACACTCTGAGTTATTACACAATCACACACACACTCTGAGTTATTACACAATCACACACACACACACTGAGTTATTACACAATCACACACACACACACACTGAGTTATTACACAATCACACACACACACACACACTGAGTTATTACACAATCACACACACACACACTCTGAGTTATTACACAATCACACACACACACTCTGAGTTATTACACAATCACACACACACTCTGAGTTATTACACAATTACACACACACACTCTGAGTTATTACACAATCACACACACACACTGAGTTATTACACAATCACACACACACACTGAGTTATTACACAATCACACAGACACACACACACACTGAGTTATTACACAATCACACACACACACACTCTGAGTTATTACACAATCACACACACACACACACTCTGAGTTATTACACAATCACACACACACTCTGAGTTATTACACAATCACACACACACACACTCTGAGTTATTACACAATCACACACACACACACACTGAGTTATTACACAATCACACACACACACACACACTCTGAGTTATTACACAATCACACACACACACACTCTGAGTTATTACACAATCACACACACACACACTCTGAGTTATTACACAATTACACACACACACACACTGAGTTATTACACAATCACACACACACACTGAGTTATTACACAATCACACACACACACACTGAGTTATTACACAATCACACACACACACACTGAGTTATTACACAATCACACACACACACACACTCTGAGTTATTACACAATTACACACACACACACACTCTGAGTTATTACACAATTACACACACACACTGAGTTATTACACAATCACACACACACACTGAGTTATTACACAATCACACACACACTGAGTTATTACACAATC
>JBCEWE010000072.1:15000-20000 GCA_039877035.1 Silurus lanzhouensis
TATTATTTGTATTCATTAACATACTTATATTAAATTATTTTAATATATGATTATACATTTATTTCAGGTTTTTTAAACACACACCAGCTTATATATAAATATGCTTATAATTAACTCTAGACCTTTTACCTACTTAATAGATGAAGAAAGAACAAATAAACAGTCTACACCTGTCCATCAAACAGCTTTAAAGACAATTATCTAATTCATTTTAGTCCCTTGGGAAAAAGGTGAGAGGCTACGAATGAAAAAAGTTTTAATTCCTAAATGTTTTTCTCTTTTTTTCTTTCGGCTGCTCCCATTAGGAGTCTCCACAGCAGATCATCCATCTCCATACCCCCCTGTCCTCTACATCTGACTCTCACACACCAACTACCTGCATGTCTTCCCTCACCACATCTATAAACCTCCTCCTTGGTCTTCTTTTTTTCCTCCTTCATGGTGGCTCCATCCTCAGCATTCTCCTACTGATATACCCAATGTCCCTCCTCTGCACATGTCCAAACCATCTCAATCTCACCTCCCTCACCTTGTCTCCAAAATGTCCTACATGCTCAGTCCCTCTAATAAACTCATTTCTAATCCTGTTCATCACCACTGCAAACAGGAAAGGGCTCAGAGCCGATCCTTGATGCAGTTCAAACTCCACCTTGAACCAGTCTGTTGTTCCTACTGCACACTTCACTGCTGTCACACTGTCCTCATACATGTCCTGCACCACCCTCACATACTTCTCTGACACACCAGACCTCCTCATACAATTCCACAACTCCTCTCTCCACCCTGTCATACGCTTTCTCTAAATCCACAAACACACAATGCAGCTCCTTCTGACCTTCTCTATACTTCTCCATCAACATTCTCAAAGCAAATAATGCGTCTGTGGTGCTCTTCCTCGGCATGAAACCATACTGCTGCTCACAGATGGTCACCTCTTCTCTCAGCCTGGCTTCCACTACTCTTTCCCATAACTTCATGGTGTGACTGATCAACTTCATTCCCCTGTAGTTACTGCAGGTCTGCACATCTCCCTTATTCTTAAAGATCGGTACCAGCAAACTCCTTTTCCATTTCTGATGTATCTTCTCATCTTCCAAAATCTTGTTGAACAATCTGGTTAAAAACTCCACTGCATCTCTCCTAAACATCTCTATGCTTCTCGTCCCTCTGCCTGGCCAATCGGTATAAATCCTTTTATCCTTCCTTAGTGTTCTCCTACTTCTCCTACAGCTCCTCATATGCCTTTTCCTTGGCTTTCACCACATCCCTCTTCACCTGCTGCTGCATCTTCTTGTTCTCCTGCCTACTTTTCTCATCACTCTGTCGATCCCAATTCTGTTTCTCCAACCTCTTTCTCCTTCTGCTCTCCTGCACTTTCCACCACCACGTCTCTTTGTCTTCCTTTCTATTTCCAGATGTTACACCAAGTACCTTTCTAGCTGTCTCCCTTATCATTTCTGCAGTAGTTCCCCAGTCATCCAGCACTTCACCACCACGAGCTCCTGTCTGACCTCTTTTTCTTAATGACCACATTTATCATCACACCTTCAACTTCCAGCTTCACGTTCATCACCCTATCAGAAACTCTCTTCACCTCCACTACACTCTTACTGTACTCTTCCTTCAGAATCACCCCTACACCATTTCTCTTTCCATCCACACCATGATAGAACAGTTTAAACACCTCCAATGTTCCTGGCCTTACTCCCTTTCCACTTGTTCTCCTAAACACACAACATCTCTACCTTTCTCCTCTCCATCATATCAGCTCCCTCTCTCCCTTTACCCGTCATAGTACCAACATTTAAAGTACCAACCCGAACCTCCACTCTTCTCCACTTCTCCTCCACTGCTCCTCCACTTCTCCTTTCCCTGCTGTCTCTGTAGACGTCTTCCTCCTCTCCTTTTCCTCCTTCAGCCAACAGCAGCACAATTTACACCGGTACCCTGTTGTTAATGATACCTGTGGTGGTTGTTGGTAACCCGGGCCTCGACCGATCCGGTATGAAATTCTAATTCCTGATCCGTATATTTGATTTGGCACATGTTTTACACTGGATCGCCTTCATAACACAAACCTCCACATTTATCCAGACTTGAGACACTGAGAGTCACCTGACCTGTGCAACACTAATGACTGGGTTTAAAAGTTCATCTGATTTGGATGTGAATTCACTCATATTAAAGCTGAAAGTGCACTTTTGTGTCAAATACATCATAATACTCTAAACTGAATATATTAACCAGCTAAAAGAATAAAAATGCCGCATTTCTGTTTGACCATTTTTATTAAAAATACAAATAAATTAATATAATAGAGGCGAAACATTGTTTCTTTACTCAGATATTTAAAAAAAAACTACAGAAAATATTTTTTAATCACTGAACATTTGTTTTGATGTGCTAAGTCTCAAATCAGCACCAAAATCCACTGATTAGAGAATTAAACACTTAAAAAGTATTAAATTAAAGTACATTTAGAACTGATACAAAGTTGTGATTAATCACGAGTAACTCATGACAGTCATTGACAGCCCCAATATATATACTTATAGTTATTATGTTATAATTATTGAAAGTTAATTGTCCTGTAGTTTCCTGTAAGTTTTGCGCCTCAGGACGTATGTGTGATGGATCTGCTGGCTTGTCACTCGGTTTGCAGGAGAATTGCTCAGAACCAGGCGACACTGCAGCAGCTGGGCATCACACACATCCTGAATGCTGCCCACTCCAAACGCGGCAGCATCGGGGACCAAAAGTTCTACGGCACGAGCTTCGTCTACTGCGGAATCCCGGCGGACGACTCAACTCACTTCGACCTGGACGTTTACTTCAAACCTGCTGCAGACTTCATACACAGAGGCCTGAAAACTGTAGAAGGTGAGATTTAATACAGGAGGAGGGGCGGGCCTTCCAGGCAAAGTGGGTGTGGCTTTCAGGATGATCTCATTCACAGATCAGATAATGTTCTTGAAATCCAAGAGGTAATTCTTTAATAAGAGTAGAAACAAAGTCAAACAGGGGTCAAGTCCGAGTTGCTCTAACGGGGAAACTACCGTATTTTTCGGACTATAAGCCGCTACTTTTTTTTCCACGTTTTGAACCCCGCGGCTTAAACAACGAAGCGGCTTATTTATGAATTTTTCCTGGGTTTTTCCCGGTTTCACAAACTTTAAGCCAAAAAACTGAACCCCAGAACATTAGAACAATAAAATTCCCGAACGGAAACTAAAAAACGCACCTCACCTGTGTTCTGAGCTGCACGGCATCGGGAGAAAAAACGCACGACGATGCCAAAAGATAAACTCCCGAGAGTAATAGTTGTGAAAGGAAGGCGGAAGACAGTGAACAATGACTTTCTTGGTCGGCTACTGTTTAGATACAAGCCGTTGTAACGTGTTGAGTCTGGGTGAAGGGAGAGCTCGCTAACTCCAGTTACAACAGAAATCATAAAAGCACAGACAGCTTTCCAAAACTCGTGCTTTTTTATTTTTTAAAACAGCGTTATGGGTTAGTCAAAGAAACTTAGAAATCAGCATCAGAAAATAATAAGGACATATTCCTCGGTCTTGCACACATGCAGTATTAGCGGAAAAATGCGGCGACAGGCTGTTCCCAAAATGCCGCTCTGCTCTTAAAGGAAGCGCAACATATTTCACCCGTTACCGTGTAACAGACACTGTCTTTCATTAAAGCCTGTGTAAAGTTCATTAGTTTCAGTGCGGCTTATAGACAGGTGCGGCTTATTTATGTTCAAAATAAAAATCTTTGTCAAATTCAGTGGGTGCGTCTTATAGTCCGGAAATTACGGTAATCCCGTCTGAATGAGGCTCTACAGGCTTTTTATAATGAAGCTAAGATGAAGGAAAAAAGCCTGATCTGTGTTTACTTTTATTTGTAGGAAAGGTGCTGGTGCACTGCATTATGGGAATGAGTCGCTCGTCCTCCTTGGTGTTGGCGTACCTGATGCTGTATCAGCACATGTCTCTGTGCTCAGCCATCCAGCGCCTGGTCCAGAAACGAGCCATCTACCCCAACAGGAACTTTCTGGCTCTGCTGCTTGACCTCGACCTGCAGCTGAAGAGGAAACGCAAAACATGCATCCTGCTCTAACACACAAACAAACAAACAAGCAAACACACAAACACACACCAGAGCTTGATGTGAACATGGTAACAGGACATGGTGTGTGAGATTGTGGAGCAATCACATGGGAGAGCTGGGCCAATTGAATCAAATGGATCAAATGAATCAAATGGATCAAATGAGGCTGTGTTCCAATCGTGTTTTTAACACACGTTTGTCCACATTCTGAATATAAACTTGTTGCACAACTACGTGAAAGCCGGTTGTGTCATTTTTACTTGCTAGCTACTTATAAAACAAACGAGGAACATCAAGTTCTTGTGAAGAACATCTTCCTGTTTTTCAGATAATGACACACACACCTCCAAATGTTAAACAGAGGTGGAACAGGGGGTGTTTAATACAACATTAAAGGGTGAAGGCAACCTGAGGAAACACATGATAACACCAGTAAATTTATAGCTGAATCTAATGTTACTCAGAGGACCAACAAGCTGCTGAAGGTCATTTTTAGGTCACTGACAGTAACTAGTGACTGAAGGTGATATAAAATGTCCTAATTGTTTTTGGAAGCTAATAAATATACACTGTTGATAACATTTCATTTTCTTTCTCTTTATTGAATTGAATTTGAAGAGATGTAGTATAGAACGTGTCATGTGATGCTCTCTAAGACTCTGATTGGCTGGTGCCCTATTCAGACTGGATCATTATCTCATATGGATTTTATATATATATATATATATATATATATGTTTAATGAAATTATTCCCAAAGTATATTCCCTAAACGTTCCTCAACCCTGAGGTCTGAGCCCATGAAGCTCCTACACAGAGCTCCTTCCTCCTCAAATCCACCGAACACCTTTAGAATGAACTGGACTCCTTACCTTCTCCAACATCAGGGTCCGATCT
>JBCEWE010000072.1:22500-50000 GCA_039877035.1 Silurus lanzhouensis
CACTTTCATTTCATTCTTAACAGCAGCTGTTAAAAATAAATTCAAGATTCAAGATTTTGATTAGTCACAAACATAATTATGTGCAGAACACAACTTTCAGTGAAATGTAAACGAAAAATGAAAGGAAATGAAATTAAAATAAATCTTCTACACTGGGCACTTACAGACTAGATGAATCCTTTCAGGGTTGTTCATGAATTCTTTAAATGATTTGTTCCCTCCACATGTAGGCTGTAATTGGGTCACATGCATCCATGTTATTCCTAAACATTGTTTTTTTTATTTATATTGTATCTGATCTCCAACAACAATGACAAGACGTCCTACCAACAGGAGGTTAAAAACCTAGAGAAATGGTGCTGGAGAACAATCTTCTCCTAAACGTCAGCAAGACTATGGAGTTGATAGTGAACTTCAGCATGAAGCAGGAGCGGTCATACCGACTGCTAAACATCAACGGGACCCCAGTGGAGAGAGTGGACAGTTTCCGGTACCTAGGTGTTTACATCACACAGGACCTGTCTTGGTCCTGTCACATCAACACCCTGGTGAAGAAGCCCGGCAGCGTCTGTACCATCTAAAACGCTTAAGGGACTTCAAACTACCCTCTCATGTGCTAAGGACCTTTAACACTTGCACCGTTGAGAGCGTCCTGACGGGTAGCATCACTTCCTGGTTTGGGAACAGCACCATGCAGGACAGACGAGTCCTCCAGAAGGTGGTGCGGTCAGCTGAACGTACCATCCACACCGAGCTCCCTAACCTGCTTGACATCTACAGCACAAGGTGCCGGACCAGAGCCAGGAAGATTGTGAAGGACCTCAGCCATCCCAATAATAGACTCTTTTATTTGTTGCGTTCAGGGAAACGCTTCCGCTCCCTGAAAGCGAACGCAGAGAGAATGAGGAGGAGCTTCTTCCCGCAGGCCATTCGGAGTTTAAACCAGGAAACACCTAGGATCTAGAACTGGACCTCTCTCTCTCCGTCGTCACTCATTTCTGCACAAAATTTTTTCTGCACTATTATGACACTTTAACTCTGGACATGAACAGCAGAGTGTCACTTTATATCACAGCACACTGCACATGGACTCATTTTTATATATTCTAAAGTTTATACTGTTTATTTCTCTATTTTTTTATCCTTAAAATCTTTTCCTTTTTCATGCTTGAATGTTGGACAGTCGTATAAAGCATTTCACTGAATGTTGTACTCTGTATGTATGTGTATGTAACAAAATAAAATTTGATTTGATTTGATTTGAGATGGCAGCCCAGAGAAAACGCCCAAGACCGTGCAGTTCCCCCACCTACCACCTGGCAATAAAACATCACGTGTTGACATTGAACACTCTGTGGCTTTGACGATGATAATGTGACCTTCTGATGATAACGCATGACCACACCCACAACGACAAGAGCTTATAATTAACATCAGAACGCTCAGTGCGCAGTACACACAAAATAATGAAGCCCCGCCCATTTCTGCTCATTTGTCTGATTCGTTTTTAAGGTCTTGATGTTACACAACAAAACACTGCAGGTTGTTCATATGAAGTTAATTGTGGTGATGTGATATTTGCAGTAGGTAATGAGAGAGCATGAATTTATAAATAACTCCACACACACACACACACACACACACACACACACACACACACATGGTCAGCTTTGACGTGCAGTTTGCATGGAAATGGAGTTCATTTTAATAAAGTTATCTGGATTTTAAAATCAGGTAAATCTCTCTCTCTATCTCTCACACACACACACACACACACACACACACACACACACACACACACACACACACAAAATGTAATGATAATGTAATGGTTTGCTACTGTAACTAGCTAACACTAGCTATTAGGCATGTAACAGTACACAAAATGAACGGTTTGGTATGTACCTCGGTTTTTAAGTCACGGTTCAGTTCAATTTCGGTACGGTTGGCGGGGGGGGGGGGGGGGGTTTAATTAATGTTGTTTATTATTATTAACATTTGTGAACATTAACAGTGTACAATTATTTAAAACTATTTAAATTACATTTAATCAATTAAATAGGCACTAATTAAAGTGATTAAATAAAATGTGTTCTTTACATTTAATATTTGATTTTCTAAAGATATTTTTTACTTCTACTTATTTTAGGATACTTTAACAAATGTCTGCATTTAACAACCACACAAGATATTTATTTTTCATTTTTATTTATTTTCATTCAGTTAATCTATTTATAAATGAATAAATTCCTTCCATCTGTTATTCATTCATTCACTTGATATGCAGAATTGTTAGAAGTTTCTCGTTTTAAGAGAAATTCTTGAATCTGTACATAAAACGTAAAAGAATCCATATCACTAGACTGTCGTATAAACGTTGGCGATGACAAGAAGTGGTAGTGATTTTGCGCATGTGTAAAACAAATCGTGTTTTTGGTGGAGATCATATAGTGACAGTGACACGTGAAGTGCGAGGCGGAGACGAAAAAAACGTAATGCGTTCCTGAGGGAACTCAGATTATAACTACGTTCCACACACAGTACACGTGTGCACCGAGCTGAAAGCCCTGTACTGAAACGGTTTGATACGGATAAGTGTACCGTTACAAGCCTAATAGCTGTGTATGTCAGCGTGAGTTTCTTGAGAGTTACTCTAATATATAAAAACAGGACTCTGTCAGACTGAACACTTGGAGAAGAAGTACACAGTGTTGAGGAAATGCTGTTATTGTAAAATAATCAACCTTCAAATCAAATCAAATCAAATTTTATTTGTCACATACACATACATACAGGGTACGACATGCAGTGAAATGCTTTATACGGTCCGGCATGAGGGAATAAAATGGGGTGAAAAGGAGAATAAAAATTATAAATATAGTAACAAAATTTAAAAGAAAAATATAATAAGAAAAAGAAAGCAGATAAATAAGATATGAAGATATATAAATATATATGTGTATATGTACATACATATACATATATACATATATATACACATACACAGAAAATGTTTATGGCAGTGTGTAGTTAAACAGTAAACAACAAACAACAAACAACAGTAAACAAGTTAGGCATGGTTTTTGATTGTCCATGAGTGTCCGTGTGCGGAATGGTGTGGTGTAAAAATAAGAATATAGAAATATGAAATAAATATGAAAAAGAAAATATGAAATGTAAAGTGCACTGTGCTGTGCAGGTCCAGTGTATAATGTGCCGTAGCACAAAAGTGTGATTGTGCAGGGGAAAAAGTGTGATGATGGAAAGAATGGGCCAGTTTTTAGATCCTGAGTGTCTCCTGGTTTAAACTCCGAATGGCCTGCAGGAAGAAGCTCCTCCTCATTCTCTCTGTGTTCGTCTTCAAGGAGCGGAATCGTTTCCCCTAACGCAACAGAGAAAAGAGTCCATTGTTGGGATGGCTGAGGTCCTTCACAATTTTCCTGGCTCTGGTCCTGCACCTTTGAGTTACAACTGTTATAGAAAATGAATCGACACCTTCTGACCAATCACAATTTAGCATTCAGCAGCAGTGTGGTGTAACACAAAATAGTACTTATAATAGCTGTACTCTGTGTGTGTGTGTGTGTGTGTGTGTGTGTGTGTGTGTGTGTGTGTGTGTGTGTGTGTGTTTGACAGGTATAGAAATGCGCCGTAGCCGAATTTCTCTCTCTGACCAGGTGGGAGAAAAGGGCAAGTACGAGACTCCGCCCATTTCTGAGCTTCACATGTTGATGTGGAAGAAACTAGGAAAGAGGGAACATATTGATGAAGTCAGACCAGGAATCTACATCGGAGACCAGTAAGAGACCTGAATAACCAATAGCAGCTTCAAATAATAGATTCAATCAAAATGACAAATGTAACACAGGACAGCCAATAGGAACACAGCTTTATAGGGACAGCCAATAGGAACACGGCTTTATACAGGACAGCTAATAGGAACACAGCTTTATACAGGACAAGCAATAATTGCTATGATCGTATGTACATGTGTGTGTGAGTTTATGGTGTGTGTGTGTGTGTGTGTTTGATTCAGGTATGCAGCTAAAGACAAATCCCTGTTAAAGGCGCTGAACATCAGTCATGTGTTGAACGCAGCTCACGGTAAATACAAAGTGAACACAGGTGAAAGTTTCTACAGTGACACCAACATCACGTACCACGGCGTGGAGGCCTCAGACACACATTCCTTCGACATCAGCGCCTACTTCTACAGCGCTGCTGAGTTCATCAAGAGTGCAGTGAGCACCCCTGGAGGTGAGGAGGGGAAGTGCGCAGAGCGCTAAACTAACCTGGCTAACATTCATGCTAGAAAGTGCCAGCTGACACGTAATACTTGTGGTTTGTGTCTCGAGTGAGTTGTGTAACAGACAGACGTGTGTAATGTGTAGGTGTGTTTTGTAGGTAAGGTGCTTGTGCACTGTGCGATGGGTCTGAGTCGCTCATCCACGCTGGTCCTCGCCTACCTGATGATCGAGGAGAAGATGACGCTTGCTGAAGCCATTAGTGCTGTAGCACCACACAGGAACATCTGCCCCAACCCGGGCTTCCTGGAACAGCTACGCACCCTCGACATACAACTGCAGAACCGATGCAGCGCCACCTAGTGCTATGCTAATAGTTTACCAGCATGCTGTGAATGAAGTGTTACTATAGCAACGATAATGTAATATACCAAGCACATTCAAATTAACCTGCAGTGCTGTCAGAAAATGTTACATTCACACATCCTACACAATAATGCCCCAACCCCTCTCACACACACACATACACACACACACACACACACGCACACACACACAACTTCTCTGATATTCAGTACCACTCAGATATTTATTGCATTTATTGCTCTGGAAATTTTGCCCATTCTATTTTAGACTCTTCCTTTGTACTAACACTCTAGTGGTATGAAACATCAGAGCCAATATAAACAAAGTATGGAACAAAACAGCTAATATAAATGCAGTATAAAACAGCAGAGTCAATAGGAACGCAGTATAAAACAACAGAGCCAATAAAAATGCAGTGTAAAATAGCAAAACCAATGGGAACAAAGTATGAAAGAGCAGAGCTAATAGATACACAGTGTCAGGGACTGGCTCGAGGGACCCAAATGCATGACGCAGACTGAGAGCTTAGAGATAAGAGTCTTTAATAAACAAACTGGGGAGTAACCAGGTGAATAGACTCAGAACACAAGCCAAAAACAACTGTGCAAATCCAAACAAACAATCCTAAAAACCCCAAAAGTCCAAAAACACAGTTAAATAGGGTATCAGGCACAAAGAGCGTCCGGAACGGGCATACCCGAAGTGGTCTGCAGAATCTTCCTTTCAAACTCCAGGCAGAGAGCACATATGGTTACGGAGAATAGTGGGAGAATGCTCTCAGATGTGGGGTGTCCTTCACCGGGGGAGTGTATTCGGGAGAGGGCATCTGGTTTGCCGTTCCGTAAGTTAAAAAAAAAAAAAAAAAAAGCCCCCAGCGGGCCTGACAATGGTTCAGGCATTTGGCCGACTGCAGGTACTCCAGATGGCGGTGATTCCTCCAAACGATGAATGGCACCTTGGTCCCTTCAAGCCACTGACGCCAAACCTTCATGACCAGCTTGACTGCCAGGAGCTCCAGTTTTCCTAAAAGGTAGTTCTTCTCGGCTTCATTAAGGGCACGGGAGAAAAAGGCACAATGATGAAGCCAGTTGTCACGGGCGTCCCTCTGAGACAGGACAGCCCCCACCATCAGATTGGACGCATCAACCACCACAACAAATTGGCGAGCGGGGTCAGGCATGGTCAAAACAGAAGCGGATGTGAAAAGGTCTTTGAGTTTCGAGAAGGCCTGTTCAGCCTCAGAGTCCCACAGAATGGGCCGATGGGTGGAAGTGAGCCGGTAAAGGGGGGCCTTGATAGAGCTATAACACCGGATAAACCTCTGAAAAATGTTGGCATCTTCTGCCTGCCTGGATTCGGCTCCGTTCATCTGAATCTTTCCGGCTGAGAGTATGAGCCCCAAGAAGGATGTGGTGGTGACGTGAAATTCGCATTTCTCAAACATGGCGTACAGGATGTTTCGAAAAAGGCTTTGAAGCATGGTGGACGTGTTCCACCTTGGTTCAAGAGAAAATGAGGATGTCATCAAGGTAAACGAATACAAAGCAGTTGAGCATATCCAGTAATACATCATTGACCAGAGTCTGGAACACTGCCGGAGCGTTGGTCAGGCCGACCGGCATTACCAAGTACTCAATGTCTGGAAAGGGGTGTTAAACGCAGTCTTCCACTCATCTCCCTTTCGAATGCGAACAAGGTGGTAGGCATTTTTCACGTCCAACTTTGTGAAAAAGGAGACCCCTTGGAGGAGCTCGGACGCAGAAGCCATGAGTGGTAGGGGATAGAGATTCTTGACAATAATGGTGTTAAGCCCCCGATAGACTATACATGGGAGTAGGGTCTTGTCTTTCTTTTCCACGAAGAAGAACCCAGCCCCAGCAGGGAAGGAGGAAAGGCAAATAATCCTGGCAGAGAGAGACTCTTGAATATACTGGTTCATGGCCTCCTGCTCAAATTCAGACAGATGGTACGAATGTACATGAGGAGGAGGGGTTCCAGGCAGCAGGTCAATGGCACAGTTGTATGGCCTGTGTGGTGGCAGGGAAAATGCTTTGACATTGCTGAAGACGGCCCCTAAGGTCATGGTAGACTGCCGGAATAGAGCTGAGTTCAGGTTGAGGCTCATGACGCAGAGGGACTGGCAGGGCACCCCCAATTCTAAGACTGTTCCAATCTAGATGTGGGTTGTGTTTCCAGAGCCAGGGAAAATCAAGGATGACACGAGCATGGGACAAGGGTATGATCAGGAAGAAGAGCCAATCCGGGTGTTCGGAGATTGTAACAAGCAGTTGTACTTGTTCAAACGAAATGCCTGGTAAAGGTTGTGCCCGTCTAAGGGCCGGACCTTTAGGGGGGGCGGGCAGCATGTCAGTCTCGATTGGTGGGCCAAGTTCTCATCCAGGAATACCACGTCTGCTCCGGAGTCTACGAACACCGCCAATTCGTGGGTCTGGTCTCCCATGCAGATTTATACTTTTAGAAGTGGTTTGGAGGAGACAAGCAGTGGTTTGCTCTATGTGGGCTCCCTCCTTAACAGCGAGCCCTGCCTTTTGCTGGGCACCAGGCTGCCATGTGCCCTGGTTCCCCACAATAAAGGCAGAGCCTCAGAGCGGTGCCTCTCTTTCTCTGTTAGTGATAAATGTTGGCTCCATATCTCCATAGGCTAAGGCAAATACAGGGGTTCTGGACCAAGGGCTGTTTGTGGAGGGTTTTTTAGCCGAGACAGGAACTAAGGACCATGCTCAGGACATTGGAATTACCTTTCACCGCGTCGCTCCCAAATCCTCCGCACAATCCTGATGGCCAGAGTGATTAGGTCACCTAGACCAACTTGTAACTCCCTGGCGGCCAGCTCATCCTTCACCTCCATAGCAAGGCCTCACAGGAAGGCATAAAAGCGTACAAAGCAGTGCGGTCGCAATCGCTGTCGATGGCGTCGGTGCAGAAATCCACAGCGTAATCGGCAACTGAGAGACTACCTGGGTGGTCCTGCCGGGAAGTGAAAGTATCTAGTATCTAGTATCGAAGATCTTGTGGAACTCCTCCAAGAAGGCATAAAAAGAAGAAAAGAAGGTGGACTGGCTCTCCCATTTGGTGGTCGCCCATCGCAGAGCCTTTCCGGTCAGAAACAGTATCACATACACCACCTTGGCTTGCTATGAGATAATCTGGCAGAGGGGGAGATTTATTAGGGTCCTTTAATACCGGGCTGTGCGGGAAAAAAACCCCAAAATGGCCGCAGACCTGGAAGTACATGTCGCAAAACCGGAAGTGCGCGCTGCAAACAGGGAAGACCATGACACACAGTATAAAACAGCAGATAAAATAGGAGCTTAGTTTAAAACAGCACAGCCAATAAGAACGCAGTGTGAAACAACACAGCTAATAAAAAAATAGGATGAAGCAACAAAGCTAACAGTAATGCAATATGAAACAGCAGAGCCAATAGGAGCCTAGTATGAAACAGCACAGGTAATAAGGTCACGATACAAAACAGCAGCGCAAATAGGAACAAGGAAACCCAGAGTCAAAAGGCAGGCAAATTAAAAGAGTATGTCTAATACAAACACAGCAGAACCAATCAGAAAACAGTCACACTAACAATAACTCCTCCCTTTGTGTTATTTCTTCGCCCCCTCCAGATGTGCCCATTTTAAACACAACCCCACCCACTTCTGGGTGTTTCATCTAATCCAACACTGGAAGTTTCACTTTTTTTTCCCAACTCTGGGAAAACTAACATGTCAATTAGGCATTAGCCCCGCCTACTCAAGGAATCAGGAATTCAGCAGTGACATGCAAGTAAAAGCAAATACTTTTACAAAGTGTTTAGCTCCTCCCAGTCTCACTCATCTTACGCTGAGGTTTAAATATATCATAAGGCTCAGAATAGTGTCAGTGTAAATACCACACACACACACACACACACACACACACACACACACACACACACACACACACATACGTGCCCCTTACCAAACGCATGAAGATCAATTTAGACAATAATTAGTCAAAGAAACATTATTTTTATAGATAAATACACAACTACACTGGCTCTGACCAATCGCCTTCTGTGTAATGGAAAGAGGAACAGCGAATGAAAATGTGGAATCTGGGTATGAAACTCCACCCACCTGCATCCTACTGGACATTCTGCTGAAAAGCCGCCACCCTTCAGGCCCATTTAATGAAGTCTGGCCTAATATCATCATCTCTGATGCGTAGGTACAAAGCCCTTTGAACATACGTGCAATAAGACTAATGGTGCTAATGTTGCTAGCAAGTAATTTAGATGCTAACAGCTGTGTTTAGCATGATGATGTGAGTGAGTAAAACGAATGTGTGTTTTTTTTGGCAGACACACAGCGACGGACCTGACACTGCTAAACACTCTGAAAGTGACTCATGTAGTGAATGCTGCACATGGCCCCACCCACATCAACACAGGCTCCGCCTTTTACTCCCATGCCCACATCCAGTATCATGGCGTAGAGGCTCCAGACAGCAGAGACTTCAACCTGTCTATGTTCTTCCAGACGACCGCTGATTTCATACACACGGCTCTCAGCCAGGACTGTAACGACATCACGCTAAACATCTACTAAAACTAAATCTGTTTGCTTATATGTTGTTTATTTTAAGTGGTGTGTGTGTGTGTGTGTGTGTGTGTGTGTGTGTGTGTGTGTGTGTGTGTGTGTGTGTGTGTTATCTTTAGCAGGTAAAGTGTTAGTGCACTGTGCTCGGGGAGTTAGCCGCTCGGCTACGCTAGTTTTAGCATACCTTATGATCTACAAACGACTAACAGTGGCAGAGGCTATCACGGCGGTGCGAGGTTACCGGAACATTCTGCCCAATGTCGGATTTCTGGAGCAGTTACGAGAGCTGGATGCAAGACTGCAAAGGAAAGAGATATAGACAGAAATAAGGATGGATGCAAAAAGCTCATAAGGACATAAGCTCATAAGTAGAATATAACAAGCTCATAAGAAGAATATAACAAGCTCATAAGATGGACATAAAAAGCTCAAAAGAAGGACATAAGCTCATTAGAAGGACATAAGTTAATAAGACAGACACAACAAGCTCATAAGGACATAAGCTCATGAGAAGGACATAGCAAGGTCATGAGAAGGACATGTTGTGCGTTTTCTTGTGGACAGCTTTAGAAGAGGCTTCTTCTGGGACGACGGCCTGCAGACCGACATGTTGCGGTGTGTGGTGTACTGTCTGAGCACTGGATCTTCTGCTCCTGCAACCTCAAAAGCAATGCTGCAGCTCTCATGTGTTTATTTTTTAAAGCAACTTCTGCATCTGATGCACAGCACGAGGACTCGACTGCTTTGATAGACCCTTGTAAGGTCTGTTCCGAGTGGAACCCGTGTTGGAAAACCTCTGTATGACCCTGATCACTGTTCTGTAACTCAGTTTCAGGGTGTTACTGATCTTCTTGCAGCCTCGGCATCTTTGCGGAGAGCAACAATTCTAATTCTCACATCCTCAGAGACTCTTTACCATGAGGGTCCATGTAGAACATCCAGTGGTCAGTATGAGAGAATCGACTCAAAGCACCACATTTGAACTGCTCTAATACAAGATATGCAAATTTGTCTGGTTCTGACAAGCAGACAAACACATGAACATGATGAATAGAACATGAGGCTTTGCACAGTTATAGCGCTGTGACGTCATTATGGAGGAGTGGAAGAGGATCCCAGCAACAACCTGTGCAGCTCTGGTGAATTTCATGCCCAGGAGAATTAAAGCAGTGATGGATAACGATGTGCGCCACACAATATTCACACTTTGGACACAGTTTAGACATGTTCACTGAGGGTGTACTTACTTTAGTTGGCAGATATTTAGACAGTAATATCTGTATGATGAGTTATTTTGAGAGGACAGTAAATCTGTACTGATACACAGCTGCACACTGACTCTCTAAAATATATTCAAGTTTCATTTCGTTTGTTCTTTCATAAGATTATAATAAAATGTTTGCTGAAATGTGAGGGGTGCACTTACTTTTGTGAGATGCTGTATTTGATCACAGCCTGGTTCAGTGTCCAGCTGTTCATTGACCATCTTTTACTGGATTTATCTGCATTGGTTGATTAAAAACACACAGCTGGATTTGCATCAGGGATGGACTTTCACTCATCACTATACCATGATTTTTTTCCATGAGAGTTTAAACCATCAATCGTACAAAAACTACACACTTCCACTTACACAGACCCCCAAAATGACCTTATTGTACACAACAGTGCTGTTAGGTCCTCCAATGTGATTGGCCGGAAGATGGTCTATAACTTCTATGGCTCTGCAGAATAATTTATAATGTTATTGTTGCCATAGTAACAGCTTGTTCACAGTGATCATAAAAAATAGTTTGATATTAAGTTATGGTTTATGGCTGAAGTCTTCAGGGTCAAGAACCATAGAACACTTTGTATAAGTTTAATGAACTTTATAAAGAGAGTGATAGAGTTCAGTCTCTGTTACCTTCACACACAGTTTGGTGTATGTATCTATCCAGTGAAGTAGCTGAAGAACGGTTGTTTATCTGCAATATCATAGTAACGCCACCAAACAGGAAGTAAGTTTATACCTCAGCAAACTTTTTATGTATTACCACTCAAACTGGTAGATCATTGATTGACCTTGTTCTAACACTATCACTAACACTAACACTGTTGAACACTATCAGTAGTGAAGATCTGAATCATTTGTGTTTGTGTGTCAGGGTATGGAGAGTCCAAGAGTTCTATAAATAGACTGAACCTGACTCCATTCCCAGACTAAAGCAGTTAACTGTGGTTTTATACACACACACACACACACACACACACACACACACACACACACACACACACACACACGCACAGTCTGTCTTCAGCTTTCAGAGCTGCACAAAGACAAGGCGAAACTGAAAGCTTCTAGAGGCATCGATGGTAAGTTCTGGCATGTTCAGCTTTTGAAAGTGACTCATTTTTACTAAAAAACAATGTAGTTTAAACAGGACAAACATTACAACTTACACTCCCCCCCCCCCCCAACCTTCCGTTAGTAACTAGGAGTAGGAGAAAAACTCATAGAAATGTTTTCATGCCTTTCCAGATTTATCATGACGTGTTGAACAGTTTTTCACACCTCCTTTATTAGGATTGACAAGCACACAAGCCACGCCTCCTTTATTAGGATTGACAGGCACACAGGCCACACCTCCTTTATTAGGATTGACAAGCACACAAGCCACGCCTCCTTTATTAGGATTGACAGGCACACAGGCCACACCTCCTTTATTAGGATTGACAGATGCACAGGCCACACCTCCTTTATTAGTATTGACAGGCACACAGGCCACACCTCCTTTATTAGGATTAACAAGCACACAGGCCACACCTCCTTTATTAGGATTGACAGATGCACAGGCCACACCTAAATTAAAAGGATTGACAGGCACACAAGCCACACCTCCTTTATAGGGATTGACAGGCACACAGGCCACACCTCCTTTATTAGGATTGACAAGCACACAAGCCACACCTCCTTTATTAGGATTGACAGTTGCACAGGCCACACCTCCTTTATTAGGATTGACAAGCACACAAGCCACACCTCCGTTAAAAGGATTGACAGGCACACAAGCCACACCTCCTTTATTAGGATTGACAAATGCACAGGTCACACCTCCTTTATTTCAACCTGTAGGCAATAGAAGGTTGTACAGAAGGTTGTACAGAATGCTCACGTCCCTTCACACTTGTAACTGCTCTTTATCAGTTGTGATCCAGAGGAATAATGGCATCTCGTGAACTGAAATTGGGTCTGAAGGCAGATGTTCAGGAGGAAAAACATGAATACGTGACACCCAGTAACTATGAGCTGGAGAAGCTGCTATCACGCGGCACTGTAGCGTACACACACGTCAACGAAGTGTGGCCCAACATCTTCATAGGAGATGAGTGAGTACACAACACACCTTTCACTTAAAAATCAAAACATATCAATCCACATCAGTCCACATCAGTCCAGCAGTGGCAAGAAATCCAGCAGTAATAAATCAGTGATCTGCAGAAAAAAATATCTGAGCATAAGATCGCTATGTGAAGGTAATAAGGCCTGGGGTGTAGTCATCATCCCAAAAGGTGTTCAGTAGTGTTGGAGCTGTATAACAGGAGATCTTCCACTTCAAACCATGTAAAGCAGATCTTCATAGAGCTGGCTTTGTGCACAGGGGCTGGGGCTGGAACTGGTTTGGGTCTGCTAGTTCAAGTGAAGGAAAAATATCATGCTACTTTGAACTTACTAATAACATTTTAGTCTGAACAGTGGACATCATCTCAATTGAAGAAGGTAGACATCTTCAACTATTTGTCTCCTTTGTCTAGAATCTATGCATTGTCCTCTGAGGAACAGCCCTGGAACCTTCAACAATAATCTGTCATGATGGTCTGTCAGTCTGTCCAGGATGGGGACATTGCTGTCCCAAAAAACACTACAGGTAGTCGTCGACTTACGACCATTCGACATTACGACCACAATCGCTAGCCGTGGCATACGTTATTTTTTTACCAGCTTCCGGCATCATTTTACAGTACTGTACATATCGCCTACTCTACTTACGACCAAATCGTGTTACGACCGGTCTGTCGGTCCCAATTGTGGTCGTAAGTCGACGACTACCTGTATACAATCAAGTCTACCAATTATTGCTTCAGTCCAGAATGTGGCCTTCACTGTCCATGACAAAGAATTTCATGTTCCTCATATCTAACATTCATTTGCCTTAGATAGAGAAAACATTGTGGAAATTGGTGTCCTTCAACACAAAGACATGCTTCATGTTCTTTAGATCTACCAAAAACACTTTCTTACCAGAATCCAATTGTAATCATTGGACATAATCTAAGGCTCTTAACATCAATTATTTTATCCAGATTATGGACATCACTGTCAATAATAAAGATCTGCTTTCCAAGGGTTGAAGTGGAAGATCTACTGCTATAGAACTCCAAACCTATTGAACACCTTCAAAAATGAAATGAAAAATAAAGACACAGTTGTTGTTGAAAGTCCTTCATATGTAGACCTTCAGACATTGAATTAAAGTTAAATAGACTCTCATCTCCTTGAAGACAAGTGAAAAGCAACTGACTAAAGGCAAATACGCAGGTATATTCAGAGTGTGTGTGTGTGTGTGTGTGTGTGTGTGTGTGTGTGTGTGTGTGTGTGTGTGTGTGTGTGTGTTCAAAACAGGCAGACAGCACGGGACCGTTATAGCTTACAGAAACTTGGTGTGACTCATGTTCTGAATGCTGCTGAGGGTGAGAGGAACAGTGTGTGTACTGGAGCTGGTTACTATAGCAACATGGACATAGAGTACTATGGCATTAAGGCAGAAGACATTCCTTCATTCAACATCAGTGTGCACTTCTTCACTTCTGCTGAGTATATGAGACACGTCCTGAGCAACTCCCAAAGTAAAACACTTCACACAATACACTCACTACACTCACAATACACTCACTACACTCAAACTACACTAACCTCACTCACGCTACACTCACAATACACTCACTACACCCACTACACTCACACTACACTTACAGTACACTCAGACTACACTCACTTCACTCACACTACACAATTACAATACACTCACTACACTCACACTACACTTACAATACACTCACTACACTCACACTACTCACTTCAGGCACACTACACTTACAGTACACTCAAACTACACTCACTTCACTCATGCTACACTCACAATACACTCAAACTATACTCACTTAACTCACACTACACTTACAATACACTCACTACACCCACTACACTTACACTGCACTCACTACACTCATGCTATACTCACAATACACTCAATACACTCAAACTACACCCACTACACTCACACTACACTTGCAATACACTCAAACTACACTCACTTCACTCACACTACACTTACAATACACTCAAACTACATTTACTTAACTCACACTACACTTACAATACACTCAAACTACATTTACTTCACTCACACTACACTTACAATACACTCACTATGCCCACTACACTCACTTCACTCACTACACTTACGCTACACTTACTACACTCACACTGCACTCACTACAATTGCAATACACTCAAACTACACTCACTTCACTCACACTACACTTACAATACACTCAAACTACACTCACTTCACTCACACTACACTTACAATACACTCACTATGCCCACTACACTCACACTGCACTCACTACACTTACGCTACACTCACTACACTTACGCTACACTCACTACACTCACACTGCACTCACTACACTTGCAATACTCTCAAACTACACTCACTTCACACACTACACTTACAATACACTCACTATGCCCACTACACTCACTTCACTCACTACACTTACGCTACACTTACTACACTCACACTGCACTCACTACACTTGCAATACACTCAAACTACACTCACTTCACTCACACTACACTTACAATACACTCAAACTACACACAATTCACTCACACTACACTTACAATACACTCAAACTACATTTACTTCACTCACACTACACTTACAATACACTCAAACTACATTTACTTCACTCACACTACACTTGCAATACACTCAAACTACACTCACTTCACTCACACTACACTTACAATACACTCAAACTACACACAATTCACTCACACTACACTTACAATACACTCAAACTACATTTACTTCACTCACACTACACTTACAATACACTCAAACTACATTTACTTCACTCACACTACACTTACAATACACTCACTATGCCCACTACACTCACTTCACTCACTACACTTACGCTACACTTACTACACTCACACTGCACTCACTACACTTGCAATACACTCAAACTACACTCACTTCACTCACACTACACTTACAATACACTCAAACTACACTCACTTCACTCACACTACACTTACAATACACTCACTATGCCCACTACACTCACACTGCACTCACTACACTTATGCTACACTCACTACACTCACACTGCACTCACTACACTTGCAATACTCTCAAACTACACTCACTTCACTCACACTACAATTACAATACACTCAAACTACACTCACTTCACTCACACTACAATTACAATACACTCAAACTACACTCACTTCACTCACACTACACTTACAATACACTCAAACTACACTCACTTCACTCACACTACACTTACGCTACACTTACTACACTCACACTGCACTCACTACACTTGCAATACACTCAAACTACACTCACTTCACTCACACTACACTTACAATACACTCAAACTACATTTACTTCACTCACACTACACTTGCAATACACTCAAACTACACTCACTTCACTCACACTACACTTACAATACACTCAAACTACACACAATTCACTCACACTACACTTACAATACACTCAAACTACATTTACTTCACTCACACTACACTTACAATACACTCAAACTACATTTACTTCACTCACACTACACTTACAATACACTCACTATGCCCACTACACTCACTTCACTCACTACACTTACGCTACACTTACTACACTCACACTGCACTCACTACACTTGCAATACACTCAAACTACACTCACTTCACTCACACTACACTTACAATACACTCAAACTACACTCACTTCACTCACACTACACTTACAATACACTCACTATGCCCACTACACTCACACTGCACTCACTACACTTACGCTACACTCACTACACTCACACTGCACTCACTACACTTGCAATAATCTCAAACTACACTCACTTCACTCACACTACAATTACAATACACTCAAACTACACTCACTTCACTCACACTACACTTACAATACACTCAAACTACACTCACTTCACTCACACTACACTTACAATACACTCACTATGCCCACTACACTCAAACTGCACTCACTACACTTACGCTACACTCACTACACTCAAACTACACTCACTTTACTCACACTACACTTACAATACACAAACTACACCCACTACACTCACACTGCACTCACGCTATACTCACAATACACTCAAACTACACCCACTACACTCACTACACTCATGCTATACTAACTTCACTCAAACTACACTCACTTCACTCATACTACACTTACAATACACTCACACTGCACTCACTACACTAATACACTCATGCTACACTCACTACACTCAAACTACACCCACTACACTCATGCTACACTCACAATACACTGACTACACTCAAACTACACTCACACAACACACTACACTCATACTACACTTACAATACACTAACTTCACTCATGCTACACTCACTACACTCACACTGCACTCACTACACTCACGCTACACTAACCTCACTCATACTACACTTACAATACACTAACTTCACTCATGCTACACTCACAATACACTTTCTACACTCAAAGTACACTCACCTTACCCACACTGCACTCACTACACTCAATACACTGACTACACTAAAACTACATTTAATACACTGACCACACTCACACAACACTCACATGACAGTCACTACACTCGCTTTACTCAGGCTACACTCAAAGTACACTCATTACAAATTCAATTACACTCACATGACACTCACTTCACTCAAACTACACTCACACTGCACTTATTACACTCATGCTACACTCACTTCACTCATGCTACACTCAATACACTTCCACTGCACTCACACTTCACTCACTACTCTCACGCTACACTCACACTGCACTTACTACACTCATGCTACACTCACTACACTCACACTGCACTCACTACAATCACACTGCACTTACTACGCTCACTTCACTTATGCTACGCTCAATACACTTCCACTACACTCACTACTCTCACGCTACACTCACACTGCACTTACTACACTCATGCTACACTCACTACACTCACACTGCACTCACTACAATCACACTGCACTTACTACGCTCACTTCACTTATGCTACGCTCAATACACTTCCACTACACTCACTACTCTCACGCTACACTCACACTGCACTTTCAAGTCAAGTCAAGAGGCTTTTACTACTACTAGGCTCCACTTACTACACTCACTACTCTCACGCTACACTCACTACACTCACTACTCTCACTACACTCACACTGCCCTCACTACATTCATGCTACACTCAATACACTTCCACTGCCCTGACTACTCTCACACTGCACTAACTACACTTATGCTACACTCACACAACACTCACTACACTCACACTGCACTTACTGCCCTTACTACACTCACTACACTCACTACTCACACTATACTCACGTTACACTCACCCTACTCTCTGATCATACTCTGTTAAATTGAACCCACTCTCATTGTTTTGTTCCCCTTGTTGTAGACAAGCTGCTTGTACACTGTGTAATGGGACGGAGCCGCTCAGCCACACTGGTCCTCGCCTACCTGATGATTGAGAAGAAGATGCTGCTCGTGGAGGCCATTGAGCAGGTGAAGCGCCGCAGACAGATCATCCCTAACTGGGGCTTCCTGAAGCAGTTGAGGGAACTCGACACCTTCCTTCTAGAACAGAGGAGTGAACACCCACACACAGAGACTGCAGAGAGCACTGAGAGGACTCGTCCCTAACACTCAGTTATTAATGGAGCAACAAATGCACTACATAAAGACCTGAATGTGGGGTGTTTATCTTTATCTACTCCATCTGTCCATAATACACTCACCCTATACTACTCCCACTAGATATTATACTCAAATTACACTCTCACTACACTCTTACTACTCACTCTACACACATTATACACCCTCCGTTTATACACTCTACTCACACTACACACATTATACACCCTCCGTTTATACACTTTACTCACGCTACACACATTATACACCCTCCGTTTATACACTCTACTCACACACACACATTATACACCCTCCGTTATACACTCTACTCACTCTACACACATTATACACCCTCCGTTTAGACACTCTACTCACACTACACACATTATACACCCTCTGTTTATACACTTTACTCACGCTACACACATTATACACCCTCCGTTTATACACTCTACTCACACACACACATTATACACCCTCCGTTTATACACTCTACTCACACTACACACATTATACACCCTCCGTTTATACACTTTACTCACGCTACACACATTATACACCCTCCGTTTATACACTCTACTCACACTACACACATTATACACCCTCCGTTTATACACTCTACTCACGCTACACACATTATACACCCTCCGTTTATACACTCTACTCACGCTACACACATTATACACCCTCCGTTTATACACTCTACTCACGCTACACACATTATACACCCTCCGTTTATACACTCTACTCACGCTACACACATTATACACCCTCCGTTTATACACTCTACTCACGCTACACACATTATACACCCTCCGTTTATACACTCTACTCACGCTACACACATTATATCGTTATACACTCTACTCACCACACACATTATACACCCCGTTTATACACTCTACTCACCACAATATACACCCTCGTTATACACTCTACTCACGCTACACACATTATACACCCTCCGTTTATACACTCTACTCACGCTACACACATTATACACCCTCCGTTTATACACTCTACTCACGCTACACACATTATACACCCCCTTACCCTCCACCCACACACATTATACACCCTCCGTTTATACACTCTACTCACGCTACACACATTATACACCCTCCGTTTATACACTCTACTCACGCTACACACATTATACACCCTCCGTTTATACACTCTACTCACGCTACACACATTATACACCCTCCGTTTATACACTCTACTCACGCTACACACATTATACACCCTCCGTTTATACACTCTACTCACGCTACACACATTATACACCCTCCGTTTATACACTCTACTCACGCTACACACACATTATACACCCTCCGTTTATACACTCTACTCACGCTACACACATTATACACCCTCCGTTTATACACTCTACTCACGCTACACACATTATACACCCTCCGTTTATACACTCTACTCACGCTACACACATTATACACCCTCCGTTTATACACTCTACTCACGCTACACACATTATACACCCTCCGTTTATACACTCTACTCACGCTACACACATTATACACCCTCCGTTTATACACTCTACTCACGCTACACACATTATACACCCTCCGTTTATACACTCTACTCACGCTACACACATTATACACCCTCCGTTTATACACTCTACTCACGCTACACACATTATACACCCTCCGTTTATACACTCTACTCACGCTACACACATTATACACCCTCCGTTTATACACTCTACTCACGCTACACACATTATACACCCTCCGTTTATACACTCTACTCACGCTACACACATTATACACCCTCCGTTTATACACTCTACTCACGCTACACACATTATACACCCTCCGTTTATACACTCTACTCACGCTACACACATTATACACCCTCCGTTTATACACTCTACTCACGCTACACACATTATACACCCTCCGTTTATACACTCTACTCACGCTACACACATTATACACCCTCCGTTTATACACTCTACTCACGCTACACACATTATACACCCTCCGTTTATACACTCTACTCACGCTACACACATTATACACCCTCCGTTTATACACTCTACTCACGCTACACACATTATACACCCCTTTTACACTTACTCACACACACATTACACCCCTTTATACACTCTACTCACGCTACACACATTATACACCCTCCGTTTATACACTCTACTCACGCTACACACATTATACACCCTCCGTTTATACACTCTACTCACGCTACACACATTATACACCCTCCGTTTATACACTCTACTCACGCTACACACATTATACACCCTCCGTTTATACACTCTACTCACGCTACACACATTATACACCCTCCGTTTATACACTCTACTCACCTACACACATTATACACCCTCCGTTTATACACTCTACTCACGCTACACACATTATACACCCTCCGTTTATACACTTACTCACGCTACACACATTATACACCCTCCGTTTATACACTCTACTCACACTACACACATTATACACCCTCCGTTTATACACTCTACTCACGCTACACACATTATACACCCTCCGTTTATACACTCTACTCACGCTACACACATTATACACCCTCCGTTTATACACTCTACTCACGCTACACACATTATACACCCTCCGTTTATACACTCTACTCACGCTACACACATTATACACCCTCCGTTTATACACTCTACTCACGCTACACACATTATACACCTCCGTTTATACACTCTACTCACACTACACACATTATACACCCTCTGTTTATACACTTTACTCACGCTACACACATTATACACCCTCCGTTTATACACTCTACTCACACTACACACATTATACACCCTCCGTTTATACACTCTACTCACGCTACACACATTATACACCCTCCGTTTATACACTCTACTCACGCTACACACATTATACACCCTCCGTTTATACACTCTACTCACGTTTATACACTCTACTCACGCTACACACATTATACACCCTCCGTTTATACACTCTACTCACGCTACACACATTATACACCCTCCGTTTATACACTCTACTCACGCTACACACATTATACACCCTCCGTTTATACACTCTACTCACGCTACACACATTATACACCCTCCGTTTATACACTCTACTCACGCTACACACATTATACACCCTCCGTTTATACACTCTACTCACGCTACACACATTATACACCCTCCGTTTATACACTCTACTCACACTACACACATTATACACCCTCCGTTTATACACTCTACTCACGCTACACACATTATACACCCTCCGTTTATACACTCTACTCACGCTACACACATTATACACCCTCCGTTTATACACTCTACTCACGCTACACACATTATACACCCTCCGTTTATACACTCTACTCACGCTACACACATTATACACCCTCCGTTTATACACTCTACTCACACTACACACATTATACACCCTCCGTTTATACACTCTACTCACCTACACACATTATACACCCTCCGTTTATACACTCTACTCACACTACACACATTATACACCCTCCGTTTATACACTCTACTCACACACACACATTATACACCCTCCTTTATACACTCTACTCACACTACACACATTATACACCCTCCGTTTATACACTCTACTCACACTACACACATTATACACCCTCCGTTTATACACTCTACTCACACTACACACATTATACACCCTCCGTTTATACACTCTACTCACACTACACACATTATACACCCTCCGTTTATACACTCTACTCACACTACACACATTATACACCCTCCGTTTATACACTCTACTCACGCTACACACATTATACACCCTCCGTTTATACACTCTACTCACGCTACACACATTATACACCCTCCGTTTATACACTCTACTCACGCTACACACATTATACACCCTCCGTTTATACACTCTACTCACGCTACACACATTATACACCCTCCGTTTATACACTCTACTCACGCTACACACATTATACACCCTCCGTTTATACACTCTACTCACGCTACACACATTATACACCCTCCGTTTATACACTCTACTCACGCTACACACATTATACACCCTCCGTTTATACACTCTACTCACGCTACACACATTATACACCCTCCGTTTATACACTCTACTCACGCTACACACATTATACACCCTCCGTTTATACACTCTACTCACGCTACACACATTATACACCCTCCGTTTATACACTCTACTCACGCTACACACATTATACACCCTCCGTTTATACACTCTACTCACACTACACACATTATACACCCTCCGTTTATACACTCTACTCACACTACACACATTATACACCCTCCGTTTATACACTCTACTCACACTACACACATTATACACCCTCCGTTTATACACTCTACTCACGCTACACACATTATACACCCTCCGTTTATACACTCTACTCACACTACACACATTATACACCCTCCGTTTATACACTCTACTCACACTACACACATTATACACCCTCCGTTTATACACTCTACTCACCTACACATTATACACCCTCCGTTTATACACTCTACTCACGCTACACACATTATACACCCTCCGTTTATACACTCTACTCACGCTACACACATTATACACCCTCCGTTTATACACTCTACTCACGCTACACACATTATACACCCTCCGTTTATACACTCTACTCACGCTACACACATTATACACCCTCCGTTTATACACTCTACTCACGCTACACACATTATACACCCTCCGTTTATACACTCTACTCACGCTACACACATTATACACCCTCCGTTTATACACTCTACTCACGCTACACACATTATACACCCTCCGTTTATACACTCTACTCACGCTACACACATTATACACCCTCCGTTTATACACTCTACTCACGCTACACACATTATACACCCTCCGTTTATACACTCTACTCACGCTACACACATTATACACCCTCCGTTTATACACTCTACTCACGCTACACACATTATACACCCTCCGTTTATACACTCTACTCACGCTACACACATTATACACCCTCCGTTTATACACTCTACTCACGCTACACACATTATACACCCTCCGTTTATACACTCTACTCACGCTACACACATTATACACCCTCCGTTTATACACTCTACTCACGCTACACACATTATACACCCTCCGTTTATACACTCTACTCACGCTACACACATTATACACCCTCCGTTTATACACTCTACTCACGCTACACACATTATACACCCTCCGTTTATACACTCTACTCACGCTACACACATTATACACCCTCCGTTTATACACTCTACTCACGCTACACACATTATACACCCTCCGTTTATACACTCTACTCACGCTACACACATTATACACCCTCCGTTTATACACTCTACTCACGCTACACACATTATACACCCTCCGTTTATACACTCTACTCACGCTACACACATTATACACCCTCCGTTTATACACTCTACTCACGCTACACACATTATACACCCTCCGTTTATACACTCTACTCACGCTACACACATTATACACCCTCCGTTTATACACTCTACTCACGCTACACACATTATACACCCTCCGTTTATACACTCTACTCACGCTACACACATTATACACCCTCCGTTTATACACTCTACTCACGCTACACACATTATACACCCTCCGTTTATACACTCTACTCACGCTACACACATTATACACCCTCCGTTTATACACTCTACTCACGCTACACACATTATACACCCTCCGTTTATACACTCTACTCACGCTACACACATTATACACCCTCCGTTTATACACTCTACTCACGCTACACACATTATACACCCTCCGTTTATACACTCTACTCACGCTACACACATTATACACCCTCCGTTTATACACTCTACTCACGCTACACACATTATACACCCTCCGTTTATACACTCTACTCACGCTACACACATTATACACCCTCCGTTTATACACTCTACTCACGCTACACACATTATACACCCTCCGTTTATACACTCTACTCACGCTACACACATTATACACCCTCCGTTTATACACTCTACTCACGCTACACACATTATACACCCTCCGTTTATACACTCTACTCACGCTACACACATTATACACCCTCCGTTTATACACTCTACTCACGCTACACACATTATACACCCTCCGTTTATACACTCTACTCACGCTACACACATTATACACCCTCCGTTTATACACTCTACTCACGCTACACACATTATACACCCTCCGTTTATACACTCTACTCACGCTACACACATTATACACCCTCCGTTTATACACTCTACTCACGCTACACACATTATACACCCTCCGTTTATACACTCTACTCACGCTACACACATTATACACCCTCCGTTTATACACTCTACTCACGCTACACACATTATACACCCTCCGTTTATACACTCTACTCACGCTACACACATTATACACCCTCCGTTTATACACTCTACTCACGCTACACACATTATACACCCTCCGTTTATACACTCTACTCACGCTACACACATTATACACCCTCCGTTTATACACTCTACTCACGCTACACACATTATACACCCTCCGTTTATACACTCTACTCACGCTACACACATTATACACCCTCCGTTTATACACTCTACTCACGCTACACACATTATACACCCTCCGTTTATACACTCTACTCACGCTACACACATTATACACCCTCCGTTTATACACTCTACTCACGCTACACACATTATACACCCTCCGTTTATACACTCTACTCACGCTACACACATTATACACCCTCCGTTTATACACTCTACTCACGCTACACACATTATACACCCTCCGTTTATACACTCTACTCACGCTACACACATTATACACCCTCCGTTTATACACTCTACTCACGCTACACACATTATACACCCTCCGTTTATACACTCTACTCACACTACACACATTATACACCCTCCGTTTATACACTCTACTCACACTACACACATTATACACCCTCCGTTTATACACTCTACTCACACTACACACATTATACACCCTCCGTTATACCTTACTACTACCTTTCACCTCCTTATACACTTACTCACCTCACATTATACACCCTCCGTTTATACACTCTACTCACACTACACACATTATACACCCTCCGTTTATACACTCTACTCACGCTACACACATTATACACCCTCCGTTTATACACTCTACTCACGTTTATACACTCTACTCACCTACACACATTATACACCCTCCGTTTATACACTCTACTCACGCTACACACATTATACACCCTCCGTTTATACACTCTACTCACGCTAACACTTATACACCATCACTTTATACACTTTACCCTCCGTTTATACACTCTACTCACGCTACACACATTATACACCCTCCGTTTATACACTCTACTCACGCTACACACATTATACACCCTCCGTTTATACACTCTACTCACGCTACACACATTATACACCCTCCGTTTATACACTCTACTCACGCTACACACATTATACACCCTCCGTTTATACACTCTACTCACGCTACACACATTATACACCCTCCGTTTATACACTCTACTCACGCTACACACATTATACACCCTCCGTTTATACACTCTACTCACGCTACACACATTATACACCCTCCGTTTATACACTCTACTCACGCTACACACATTATACACCCTCCGTTTATACACTCTACTCACGCTACACACATTATACACCCTCCGTTTATACACTCTACTCACGCTACACACATTATACACCCTCCGTTTATACACTCTACTCACGCTACACACATTATACACCCTCCGTTTATACACTCTACTCACGCTACACACATTATACACCCTCCGTTTATACACTCTACTCACGCTACACACATTATACACCCTCCGTTTATACACTCTACTCACGCTACACACATTATACACCCTCCGTTTATACACTCTACTCACGCTACACACATTATACACCCTCCGTTTATACACTCTACTCACGCTACACACATTATACACCCTCCGTTTATACACTCTACTCACGCTACACACATTATACACCCTCCGTTTATACACTCTACTCACGCTACACACATTATACACCCTCCGTTTATACACTCTACTCACGCTACACACATTATACACCCTCCGTTTATACACTCTACTCACGCTACACACATTATACACCCTCCGTTTATACACTCTACTCACGCTACACACATTATACACCCTCCGTTTATACACTTACTCACGCTACACACATTATACACCCTCCGTTTATACACTCTACTCACGCTACACACATTATACCCCTCCGTTATACACTCTACTCACGCTACACACATTATACACCCTCCGTTTATACACTCTACTCACGCTACACACATTATACACCCTCCGTTTATACACTCTACTCACGCTACACACATTATACACCCTCCGTTTATACACTTACTCACGCTACACACATTATACACCCTCCGTTTATACACTCTACTCACGCTACACACATTATACACCCTCCGTTTATACACTCTACTCACGCTACACACATTATACACCCTCCGTTTATACACTCTACTCACGCTACACACATTATACACCCTCCGTTTATACACTCTACTCACGCTACACACATTATACACCCTCCGTTTATACACTCTACTCACGCTACACACATTATACACCCTCCGTTTATACACTCTACTCACGCTACACACATTATACACCCTCCGTTTATACACTCTACTCACGCTACACACATTATACACCCTCCGTTTATACACTCTACTCACCCTACACACATTATACACCCTCCGTTTATACACTCTACTCACGCTACACACATTATACACCCTCCGTTTATACACTCTACTCACCCTACACACATTATACACCCTCCGTTTATACACTCTACTCACGCTACACACATTATACACCCTCCGTTTATACACTCTACTCACGCTACACACATTATACACCCTCCGTTTATACACTCTACTCACGCTACACACATTATACACCCTACGTTTATACACTCTACTCACGCTACACACATTATACACCCTCCGTTTATACACTCTACTCACGCTACACACATTATACACCCTCCGTTTATACACCGTACTCACACTCATTATACTCCATCTGGTTATAATATACTCTCTCACACACACAATACTCCTCTGGTTATACTATATTTACCTGAGACTTACAATATACTCACACTGTTCATATTATACTCCCCAAAATACTTTAATATGCAGGAGAAGTGTTCA
>JBCEWE010000072.1:60000-67500 GCA_039877035.1 Silurus lanzhouensis
AGAGAAGTGCCATCTGTGGCCACCTTTCCTTTATAATTCTCTTCCACTTTTGGTCTAATCTTCCCGTCTAGTCATTATTTTTGTACTTTAAATCTTGCTTTTTTTATTCCCTTCTTTATTTATTCTTCTTCTCAAATCTCCTCCTTCTTTATTCCTATTCTTTCTTCTTTATTTTCATCCTCCTCCCCCTCTATGGCCCCCTTGTTTATTTCCCCTCATTTCTTCTACTGTGCTGAACATTAATCACTATAATCCTGTTTAAATCTATTTCTCTCTCTCTCACACACACACACACACACACACAGACAGCTGAGTTGAGACGTGTTTGTGTTGGTTTAATATAAGGCACGTGAGCGAGCGGTACATCACACACTGATCTGATTTACATTCACACTGTGCATAATCGCATCATACAACAGCGAAAAACACCCGAATAACCCACAGAAGAACTGCATAGACTCTATACACACACACGAGTGTGATCAGCGAGTGTGTGTGTGTGTGTGTGTGTGTGTTAAATACACTACAAAAAGCACCAAGCCAAATTCTTATTAGAGTTATTACAAACTTATTCTTTTTAGTTTAAAAAACAATACCTCAAATAGAAAAAAATACATCATAATCCAAATAAAACTAATAAAATGCCACTTTTGCCACACAGGAGATCAAATCCCCTGTCGCTTTGTTCCCATAATTCCATGAATGAATCAGAATTCCGACACCTGAATTTCTCCGGACATTCAGGAATTCCATGATGCTGCTTCTGTCGTTTTTTTTTTTTTATCAAAAAAAAAAAAGAAAACAAAGAACATTTGATACTAAACTGAACACACACACGTACAGAACACACTGTGTTCCAGGACACGCAAATGAAAGGGAAGAACGCTACTTTACAGCACAGTCAAATTCTTATTTTTTTATATCCCAGTGATCTTAGCTGCACATACAGCAGCCCTGGCGCACTGTGGGTTAAGGGCCTTGCTCAGGGGCCCCATGAGCAGCCTATTGGTGATACTGGGGCTTAAACCCACAACCTTCTGATCAGTAACCCAGAGCCTAAACTGCTGAAAACAAAAACTGTGTTATCGCAAGGTAGCGGCCTGAAAATCAACAATATCACATTTAATTTATTATTATTATTATTATTATTAATAATAGAGAATATGGCTGCTCCATTCCTCCTGTAAATATTTTTCTCTCTTCGCATATAAAGTAATATTAACAAGTACAGACTTGTACAGTAATAATTACATGGGAAATGGGCGGGGCAATATATCCAGCTAGGGGACGGGGCTAATTTCAGGACTAGACTGAATAGACATTTCAATGTTACAAACAGAGGTTTAAATAAAATATAAAAAATTAAGAAATGTAGTGCTTAAAAAAAATACTGCGCATTTGATAATGTGGTAAAGAAATCAGCATCAGAACACGTTTATGGATGTAAAGAGGGCATGTTCTGTTCCTGGCACAGAGTTGAGGGTAAAAAAAAACATCTTGGTGATGAATAACGTTCAGACATTCAGAGGATGAGAATAAATCAGTGTTAAAGGATTTCAGTAAACAAATATAGAGTGGAGATTTCACCGCCATTTATTACAAACCATAGAAAAAGATGTGAAAGTGGAACCGTCGCTTATCAGATGGGTTTGGACCGGTGTGTGTGTGTGTGTGTGTGTGTGTGTGTGTGTGTGTGTGTGTGTGTCGTCCCTCCTCCTCACTGGTACCAGGGGGTCTTTCGGACCCAGTGCAGTGTGAAGCCGGCGTCAGTGCGGATCTTGATGGACGCCGCCTCGGCCTCGCGCACCGTCTCCTTCACTGACTGCATCAAATTCTGAGCATTGTGGACCAACATCTCTGTTGCCTATATATACACACACACACACACACACACACACACACACACACACACACACACACACACACACACACACACACTTATTACACGATTCTCTGACCACCAGGGGGCATGTCAATTTGAAGGAAGCAGCTCATTGGCAGTAAGCACACTTCATTAATATCTCAATCACTAATCCCTAGGACCTCAATCACTGATCCCTTATACCTCAATCACTGATCCCTTATACCTCAATCACTGATCCCAAATACCTCAAATCACTGATCCCTTATACCAGATCACTGATCCCTAATACCTCAATCACTGATCCCTAATACCAGATCACTGATCCCTAATACCAGATCACTGATCCCTTATACCAGATCACTGATCCCTAATACCTCAATCACTGATCCCTAATACCAGATCACTGATCCCTAATACCAGATCACTGATCCCAAATACCAGATCACTGATCCCTTACACCTCAATCACTGATCCCTTATACCTCAATCACTGATCCCTAATACCTCAATCACTGATCCCTAATACCTCAATCACTGATCCCTAATACCTCAATCACTTATCCCTAATACCTCAATCACTGATCCCTAATACCTCAATCACTGATCCCTAATACCAGATCACTGATCCCTAATACCAGATCACTGATCCCAAATACCAGATCACTGATCCCTTACACCTCAATCACTGATCCCTTATACCTCAATCACTGATCCCTAATACCAGATCACTGATCCCTAATACCTCAATCACTGATCCCTAATACCTCAATCACTGATCCCTAATACCTCAATCACTTATCCCTAATACCTCAATCACTGATCCCTAATACCAGATCACTGATCCCTAATACCTCAATCACTGATCCCTAATACCTCAATCACTGATCCCAAATACCAGATCACTGATCCCTAATACCTCAATCACTGATCCCTAATACCTCAATCACTGATCCCAAATACCAGATCACTGATCCATAATACCTCAATCACTGATCCCTAATACCTCAATCACTGATCCCTAATACCTCAATCACTGATCCCTAATACCTCAATCACCGATCCCTAATACCTCAATCACTGATCCCTAATACCAGATCACTGATCCCTAATACCTCAATCACTGATCCCTAATACCTCAATCACTGATCCCAAATACCAAATCACTGATCCCTAATACCTCAATCACTGATCCCTAATACCTCAATCACTGATCCCAAATACCAGATCACTGATCCCTAATACCTCAATCACTGATCCCTAATACCTCAATCACTGATCCCAAATACCAGATCACTGATCCCTAATACCTCAATCACTGATCCCTAATACCTCAATCACTGATCCCAAATACCAGATCACTGATCCCTAATACCTCAATCACTGATCCCAAATACCAGATCACTGATCCCAAATACCAGATCACTGATCCCTAATACCTCAATCACTGATCCCTAATACCAGATCACTAATCCCTAATACCCCAATCACTGATCCCTAATACCTCAATCAATGATCCCTAATACCTCAATCACTGATCCCAAATACCAGATCACTGATCCCTAATACCTCAATCACTGATCCCTAATACCTCAATCACTGATCCCAAATACCAGATCACTGATCGTAAAAAAAACCTCAATCACTGATCCCTAATACCTCAATCACTGATCCCAAATACCAGATCACTGATCCCTAATACCTCAATCACTGATCCCTAATACCAGATCACTGATCCCTAATACCCCAATCACTGATCCCTAATACCTCAATCACTGATCCCTAATACCTCAATCACTGATCCCAAATACCAGATCACTGATCCCTAATACCTCAATCACTGATCCCTAATACCTCAATCACTGATCCCAAATACCAGATCACTGATCCCTAATACCTCAATCACTGATCCCAAATACCTCAATCACTGATCCCAAATACCAGATCACTGATCCCTAATACCTCAATCACTGATCCCTAATACCAGATCACTGATCCCTAATACCCCAATCACTGATCCCTAATACCTCAATCACTGATCCCAAATACCAGATCACTGATCCCTAATACCTCAATCACTGATCCCTAATACCTCAATCACTGATCCCAAATACCAGATCACTGATCGTAAAAAAAACCTCAATCACTGATCCCTAATACCTCAATCACTGATCCCAAATACCAGATCACTGATCCCTAATACCTCAATCACTGATCCCTAATACCAGATCACTGATCCCTAATACCCCAATCACTGATCCCTAATACCTCAATCACTGATCCCTAATACCTCAATCACTGATCCCAAATACCAGATCACTGATCCCTAATACCTCAATCACTGATCCCTAATACCTCAATCACTGATCCCAAATACCAGATCACTGATCCCTAATACCTCAATCACTGATCCCAAATACCTCAATCACTGATCCCAAATACCAGATCACTGATCCCTAATACCTCAATCACTGATCCCTAATACCAGATCACTGATCCCTAATACCCCAATCACTGATCCCTAATACCTCAATCACTGATCCCTAATACCTCAATCACTGATCCCAAATACCAGATCACTGATCCCTAATACCTCAATCACTGATCCCTAATACCTCAATCACTGATCCCAAATACCAGATCACTGATCCCTAATACCTCAATCAATGATCCCTAATACCTCAATCACTGATCCCTAATACCAGATCACTGATCCCTAATACCTCAATCAATGATCCCTAATACCAGATTGATGAAACACCAGTTGTGTGTATTTATGGGGCTGTAACCCACCTGCTCAGACTCCTCTTCGCTGATGTTGGTACGTCCCAACATGGTGGCCTTGACTGTGGAGAGAATCTTCAGCTGAGTGCTGATGGTGGGGATACGCTCACACACCTACACACACACACACACACACACACACACACACACACACACACACACACACACACACACACACACACACACAGAGGCATCACAGAGTTTATTCATTGAAACTGCATTGAAACTGCGTGTGTGTGCGCGCATGTGTGTGTGTGTGTGTGTGTATACCTGCAGCAGGTTGGTTCGGATGCGTTTATCTGTGCACTGCTTAGCGACCTCCTTAGCAAGCCGCGTGACCTCGTCTGAAGCCTTAGCGATATCTTTGGCACACTGGATGAGGGCGCGCTTGTTTCCGCTTCCTCCTCGCACCAGTCGGGACATTTCCGCCATCAGCAGGGCCATACGCTTCGCCGCGCCGATGATGTCATTACCCTACACACAAACACACACATTGAAAATTAAGAATTTACTGGCCTACACACACCACATTACCCTACACACACACACACACACACACACACACACACACACCTTGCTGGACCACTTGCGCGCCTCGTCATGGAGCTGCCGTGCCGCCACCATCATGGGCTCGCTGACCATCTCTCCGGCTCTCTGCTCAGGAAACTCTTCGTCTTTCTCCTCAGGGGGCGGGGGCCTTGGGGGCGGGACTTCACCCTCAGGCAGGGGGGGCTTCGGGGGGGCACCTTCATCATTAATCTAACAAGAAACAACCGATAGGGTTCACATGGTGTCAGCTTATCAACATCATCACAGATTAAAATAAGCAAATAAGAGACAATTTTAATTTATTAGAGATCAGTGATGGGGGTATTAGAGATCAGTGATGGGTGTATTAGAGATCAGTGATCAGTAATGGGGGTATTTAGAGATCAGTGATGGGGGTATTAGAGATCAGTGATGGGGTATTAGAGATCAGTGATGGGGGTATTAGAGATCAGTGATGGGGGTATTAGAGATCAGTGATGGGGGTATTAGAGATCTAGAGATCAGTGATGGGGTATTAGAGATCAGTGATGGGGGTATTAGAGATCAGTGATGGGGGTATTAGAGATCTAGAGATCAGTGATGGGGTATTAGAGATCAGTGATGGTGGTATTAGAGATCAGTGATGGTGGTATTAGAGATCAGTGATGGGGTATTAGAGATCAGTGATGGGGGTATTAGAGATCAGTGATGGGTGTATTAGAGATCAGTGATCAGTAATGGGGGTATTTAGAGATCAGTGATGGGGGTATTAGAGATCAGTGATGGGGGTATTAGAGATCAGTGATCAGTAATGGGGGTATTTAGAGATCAGTGATGGGGGTATTAGAGATCAGTGATGGGGTATTAGAGATCTAGAGATCAGTGATGGGGTATTTAGAGATCAGTGATGGGGGTATTAGAGATCAGTGATGGGGTATTAGAGATCTAGAGATCAGTGATGGGGTATTAGAGATCAGTGATGGGGTATTAGAGATCAGTGATGGGGGTATTAGAGATCAGTGATGGGGTATTAGAGATCAGTGATGGGGTATTAGAGATCAGTGATGGGGTATTAGAGATCAGTGATGGGGTATTAGAGATCAGTGATGGGGGTATTAGAGATCAGTGATGGGGGTATTAGAGATCAAGAGATCAGTGATAGGGTATTAGAGATCAGTGATGGGGAATTTAGAGATCAGTGATGGGGGTATTAGAGATCACTGATGGGGGTATTAGAGATCAGTGATGGGGGTATTAGAGATCTAGAGATCAGTGATGGGGGTATTTAGAGATCAGTGATGGGGGTATTAGAGATCAGTGATGGGGTATTAGAGATCAGTGATGGGGTATTAGAGATCAGTGATGGGGGTATTAGAGATCTAGAGATCAGTGATGGGGGTATTAGAGATCTAGAGATCAGTGATGGGGGTATTAGAGATCAGTGATGGGGGTATTTAGAGATCAGTGATGGGGGTATTTAGAGATCAGTGATGGGGGTATTTAGAGATCTAGAGATCAGTGATGGGGGTATTTAGAGATCAGTGATGGGGGTATTAGAGATCTAGAGATCAGTGATGGGGGTATTAGAGATCAGTGATGGGGTATTAGAGATCTAGAGATCAGTGATGGGGGTATTTAGAGATCAGTGATGGGGGTATTAGAGATCTAGAGATCAGTGATGAGGGTATTAGAGATCAGTGATGGGGTATTAGAGATCTAGAGATCAGTGATGGGGGTATTAGAGATCTAGAGATCAGTGATGGGGTATTAGAGATCAGTGATGGGGGTATTTAGAGATCAGTGATGGGGGTATTTAGAGATCAGTGATGGGGGTATTTAGAGATCAGTGATGGGGGTATTAGAGATCAGTAATCAGTGATAGGGTATTAGAGATCAGTGATGGGGGTATTAGAGATCTAGAGATCAGTGATGGGGGTATTAGAGATCTAGAGATCAGTGATGGGGTATTAGGGATCAGTGATGGGGGTATTAGAGATCAGTGATGGGGGTATTAGAGATTAGAGATCAGTGATGGGGGTATTAGAGATTAGAGATCAGTGATGGGGGTATTAGAGATCAGTGATGGGGGTATTAGAGATCAGTGATGGGGGTATTCAGGGGAATATAAGGTGTTGAATAAGTCTCGAATGAAGGATTTCAGAAGAACGTCTCTCTCTGTAACTCACGCTGAGCTGCTGGAGGTCTGGAGGAGGAGGAGGAGGGAAATCAGGCTCCTGGGGCTGAAAGGCGTCGCGCACTTTAGCTACTGACTCCAGAATTCTGTAACCGGAGTCCATGAAGCCTTTCTGTAGATCTGAGACAGAGAGA
>JBCEWE010000072.1:80000-82500 GCA_039877035.1 Silurus lanzhouensis
TATACAATATTATACCCCTTTCTGCCCCTTTATATACAATATTATACCCCTTTCTGCCCCTCTGTAAGGGCAAGGCAAGGCAAGGTTATTTGTATAGCACATTTCATACACAGAGGTCATTGAAAGTGCTTTACATAGAAATGAGGAAATATATATATATATATACATATATAAGAAATAAAATCAAAATAAAAACAAAGATACATAAGAATTTAAAATAAAATAAAAGTGAGTTTAATAAAAACAGTTTAAAATGTTAAAAAGAATAAAAGAGGAGTAAAAGTGATTTGAATGTAAAAGTGCAGTCGGTGTGAAGCAGCACAGAGCTCATTCAGTAAACGCAGAGTTAAACAGATGTGTTTTTAATCTAGATTTAAAAGTGTCTACTGTTGAAGCACAGCTGATCTCTTCTGGAAGCTGATTCCATCTACAGGTGGTGAAATAGCTAAATGCTGACGCACCTCGTTTTGAATGAACCCTTGGTATATCTAACTGACCTGATCCTGATGATCTGAGTAATCTGTTTACTCTTTATATTCAGTTAGCATATCTCTCATGTATTTCAGTCCTAAGCCATGAAGTGATTTATAAACGAGTAACAATACTTTAAAATCTATTCTAAATGTAACAGGAGGCCAGTGTAAGGACCTGAGCACTGGAGTGATTTTTTGGTTCTGGTCAGAATTCTGGCAGCAGCGTTCTGTATGAGCTGCAGATGTCTATGGTCTTTTTGGGGATCCCAGTAAGGAGTCCATTGCAATAATCCACCCTGCTGGTGATAAAAGCATGAACAAGTTTCTCTAAGTCCTGTCTTGAGACAAAACATCTAATTCTGGCAATATTTCTGAGATGGTAGTAAGCTGATTTGCTAATTGCTTTCACATGACTACTGAAATTAAGGTCAGACTCTAAAATTACCTCAAGATTTCTGACTTTATTTTGTGTCTTTAGACCCCTAGAGTCAAGGTATGTGTTAACCTTGAGAGTTTCATCTTTATTTCCAAATACAATGACTTCAGTTCTGTCTTTGTTTAACTGGAGGAAGTTTTGACGCATCCAACTGTTAATTTCCTCAGTGCACTTACACAGAGAGTCAATGGGGCTGTAGTCATTGGGTGACAGTGCTAAGTATATCTGGGTGTCATCTGCATAGCTGTGGTAAGCAATTTGGTTCTTTTCCATTATTTGACCAAGTGGAAGCATATACAAATTAAACAGAAGCGGTGCAAGAATTGAGCCTTGTGGGACTCCACATGTCATGGATGTCCACTCAGAATTATAGTTACCTATGTTCACATAGTAACCTCTCCCTTTTAATTATGATTTAAACCATTTTAGGACCATTCCAGAGAGCCCTACCCAGTTTTCCAGTCTATGTAAGAGTATGGTGTGATCTACCGTGTCAAAGGCAGCACTAAGATCTAGTAGCACCAGCACTGATATTTTACCTGAATCAGAGTTTAAACGAATAGCATTTATTATCTTGATGAGCACTGTCTCTGTGCTGCTGACGGAAACCAGACTGAAAATTGTCCAAATAGCCATTTGAGTTTAAGAATTTGTTCAGCTGATTAAAAACAACCTTTTCAATAATCCTGCCTATAAAAGGAAGAGCTGAGATTGGTCTGTAGTTGCTAAGGGTGGTTTTGTCTAGGTTACTCTTTTTTAGGAGAGGCTTAACAACTGCTGTTTTTAGCGACTCTGGAAGTGCCTGTGATCAGAGAGGTATTTATTCTTTTTAAAAGATCAGTTTCCAAACAGTTAAGTACCTTTTTCAGAAAGGATGTGGGGAGTGTATCAAGGCTGCAAGTTGATGCTTTAAGATGTTTTACTGTTTCTTCCAAGGTTTTTATATCAATTATATCAAATTCTGAGAGAATGACTAATTTCTGAGGTTGTTGTAATGATATCTGACTGACCACAGTACAATGTGAGGCCGTACTTTTGAGCGTACAGAACACTGGAGAGTGAGAACTAACATGAGCACTGGAGTGTGTGATTATGACTGATGTTCTTTCTACAGTCTTATACAGTTACATACTGACACACACACACGTTACACTGCACTACAGTTATAAAGCTGTTCTGTATTTAAAAGTGTGCTTATAAAGTGTCATAGCATCACTACACTGTGTTATAGAGCACCTATCCCATGCTGTAAAATAGAGACCTTGTTTTTGTATAAAGATCAGCTTTTTTAAATCACTTATGATCAGTTATAGAGATTAATATACATGTATAATAATGTGTTTATGTTGTCAACATCGATGTCATGTTTTAATCCATGAAGACATTGTATTTGTATAAATATCAGATATTTCCTTCTATAAAGCACTTATGATCAGTTATAGAGAAATTATATAAAGCTGTGTATATTAATGTGCCTATGAAGTGTCATAGATCGACTACAAAATGTTATGAAACAACTATAACATGCTGTAGCCCACAGAGATGTTGTATTTCAATAAAGAGCAGATCTCTCTCTCTATAAAGCACTTAT
>JBCEWE010000072.1:90000-105000 GCA_039877035.1 Silurus lanzhouensis
TAATAATATTTAATATTTATGAGTTTATTCTGTTAAAATAATTATATAAAAATACACTTAGTGTTTGTTATTTATATTGAAGTAACTTTAATATTTATTGAATGATTATTTACTGATTGTTTATTTTTATTTATATTCGATTGTATTTTTATTTATTATTTTATTTATAGATCTAAAAAAAAGTGCTGCATTTTAAATAATGTAATAATTAAAATATTTACATTCCGGGGTTTTTATAGTTTATTTGTTTAGATGTTTATTTGTTTAGATGTTTAGATGTTTATTTGTTTAGATGTTTATTTGTTTAGATGTTTATTTGTTTAGATGTGGATGTTTAGATGTTTATTTGTTTAGATGTTTATTTGTTTAGATGTTTAGATGTTTATTTGTTTAGATGTTTAGATGTTTATTTGTTTAGATGTTTATTTGTTTAGATGTTTATTTGTTTAGATGTGGATGTTTAGATGTTTAGATGTTTAGATGTGGATGTTTAGATGTTTAGATGTTTATTTGTTTAGATGTGGATGTTTAGATGATTAGATGTGGATGTGTTTATCATCAGGAGCTCCTGGTTGTGTGGGAGATGAATGTAGGGACTTTGAGATGTAGGGAACATGGAGCCGTTTGAAACACGAGCAGTTTGCTTCCCAGCTGCAGCTTCACAGCCAAACAAAAACAGACTACACGCGCATCCGGTCTTTGGATTGGTTGGTGAATAAATTGGCCACGCCCTGCTTTCCGGAGAGTCTCGCGCTTCCCAGGTGACGTAGTAACATTCTTTTTTCCTTATAAGGGAAAATGTTTCGGAACAGAAGAATCCAGCAGGACAAAGCCCCAGTCGTTTATATCCCACACCATCACCACCACCACAGTCACCATCACCACCACCACAGTCACCATCACCGTCACCACAGTCACCATCACCGTCACCAGCACCACCACCACTTCACAGTTCCCTTTCCTTGCAGTGTGTAAGATCTCAGAGACAGGAGCTCAGTCTCTCCCCAACACTGACCTCTGTCTCACATCAGTCCCACTGGGTTCATATTTCATTCCGTCCAGGGAAGTTCAAGTGACATCACAATGTTGGAAATGAAAATGTTGTATAACGTGGGGTGCTTCTGAGATTATTAACAAGGAGGAGAACATGAAAGAGAACATTTTTGGGAACATGGAGGAGAATGTGAAGTGGAACATTTAGGAGAACATGGATGGGAACATGGAGGAGTAGTAGTAAATTGGGTAGTAAATTGGGAGCTATCAGGGTGTGTGTGTGTGTGTGTGTGTGTGTGTGTGTGTGTGTGTGTGTGTGTGTGTGTGTGTGTGAAACATCACTCATCACCTACTTAAAACCTCACCCTGGTCTGATGATATATACAGCTTTAGATTCACCATCGATCTTCTCCCATGTAGCAGAAGAAAAACCTTCAGTGGAAACTTTGAGCACTTATGAGTGTAGCTGGATGCTAATTGGAAGCTGGTTGAGATCTTGGCACACATTCCTCTCTTCAGTTCTACAGCGTAGTGACGATCTGAGGTCTGATCCACATGTTCTTTACTCACTCAGGAATTCCCATAGCTTTCCCCTGGAGAGAAGAACGCTCAGCTTCACGCCCTAATATGGAAGAATCCAAAACAGAGGAATGGAGGAAGTGGCTGTGTGAAAAGTAAACACACACTCACCCTGGCTTTACTGCACCAACATCTCCTCCAGCTTCTCTCCTACCATCCAATCTGCCCCCTGCTTCTGCCTCAAACACATACCCCAACACCCCAATACCCCAATACCCCAACACCCAAACACCCCAAAACACCAATACCCCAACACCTCAAAACCTCAACACCTCAAAAACCCAACATCCCAAAACCCCAAACCCCAAACACCTCAAAACCCCAACACCCCAAAACCCCAACACCCAAATACCACCTGGAGAACCTCACCTCAGGTGCCACAGTGTTCCTCCTGGATGTTGAGTACAGCAGTGTCTTATTCTGATTAGCATTAATGACTCTCCTTAGTGGAACCACCATCCCATCAAACACACACTCACATTATATGGCAATACATTATATTGCCAAAAGTATTTCGACACTGGACATTGAAACGCAGTAGAAGGTCTGTTGTATGCAGGAGCAGGACATTTTCTCTTCACTTGAACTTGGAGACCCAAATGTGTTCCAGCATAAAGATCTGCTTTCCATGGTTTTGAGTGAAAGATCTTCTTCTATAGAGCTCCAACACTATTGAACATGAATGAAAGTGAACGCTGACTGCACCCCAGACCTCCTCACTTTCTCATTTACATCACCCTTGAAGCTGAATGAATCTCCACAAAATCTAGTGGAACATCTTCCCAGAAGAGTGGAGCTCATTATACCAGGAAATTGATACTAAATGTGGAATGGGATGTTCAGAGAGAAGCACATAGCGATCTCAGGTTTCTACAAACTTTTGGCCATAGTGTGTATGTATGGACCAGCAGATCAACTGAATTATTTTTGGAAACATCTAGTGTATTAGATGCTGCACATCTGCTGCACACATCTGGCATTATTCTCATTTTTCTTTATGTTATAGACCAGTTTTTGTGTAACAAATATAGAATTAAGCTCTCAGCTCAGTGCTGCCACCTGGAGACGAGAGCCGCAACAGCAAGAAAAACTCACACATCTCTATCAATAACTGTGGGAGATACGTCAGCTATTCAGTGACCTTGACGTCTAGCACAGCTGCCTAAACAACACACACACACACACACACACACACACACACACACACACACACACACACACACACACACACACATCCCAAGACAAAGCGTAACAAAGTACATTGGTTAGATCCTTATCATTTACAGAGCTCACACTTTCATTCAGATTAATTATTTTTTACAACAATTAATATTATTATTATTATTATTATTATTATATTATTATTTTTATTATTATATTATTGCACACATCACTGTAAAATTTCCTTAGTGATGAAGTGAATCTTCACTTTCTTTCCATATTAAATATAAATGTTAAATATTTTGTGCCAGTTTTTCAGCATCCTAAATTATATATTTTTTTAATTTTTGAATGTCTATATATATGTGTGTGTGTGTGTGTGTGTGTGTGTGTGTGTGTGTGTGTGTGTGTGTGTGTGTGTGTGTGTGAGAGAGAGAGAGAGAGAGAGAGAGTGTGTATATATATACATTTAATTAGACATCCAAAAATAAAAAAATATATAATATAATAATCTATAAGTCTCCACCTACTTGTTCATCAGGGACAAACTAACTTATAAAGAACATCTTCACTTTTTATCTTCACATTATCTGTGTAAAGCTGCTCTGAGACAATCTTCTTCTTCTTTCGGCTGCTCCCATTAGGAGTCTCCACAGTGGATCATTCGTCTCCACACCCCCTTGTCCTCTACATCTGCCTCTTTCACACCAACTACCTGCATGTCTTCCCTCACCACATCCACAAACCTGCTTCTTGATCTTCCTCCTTTCCTCCTTCCTGGTGTCTCCATCCTCAGCATTCTTCTACCTATATAATTCATGTCCCTCCTTTGCACATGTCCAAACCATCTCAATCTCGCCTCCCTCACCTTGTCACCAAAACGTCCTACATGCGCTGTCCCTCTAATAAACTCATTTCTAATCCTGTCCATCGTCGTCACTCCCAATGAACATCTCAACATCTTCAGCTCTGCTACCTCCAGCTCCACCTCCTGTCTTTTACTCAATGCCACTGTCTCTAAACCATACAACATCTCAGGTCTCACCACAGTCCTATAAACTTTCCCTTTCATTCTCACAGATACTCTTCTATCACAAATCACTCCTGCTATCACTCTTCTCCACCCACTCCACCCTGCCTGCACTCTTTTCTTCTCTGACACACCAGACTTCCTCATACAACACCACAACTCCTCTCTCCACCCTGTCGTACGCTTTCTCTAAATCCACAAACACACAATGCAACTCCTTCTGATCTTCTCTATACTTCTCAATCAACATTCTTAAAGCAAATAATGCGTCTGTGGTGCTCTTCCTCGGCATGAAACCATACTGCTGCTCACAGATGGTCACCTCTTCTCTTAGCCTGGCTTCCACTACTCTTTCCCATAACTTCATGGTGTGACTGATCAACTTTATTCCCCTGTAGTTACTGCAGGTCTGCACATCTCCCTCATTCTTAAAGATCGGTACCAGCACACTTCTTCTCCATTCCTCAGGCATCTTCTCACCTTCCAAAATCCTGTTAAACAATCTTGTTAAAAACTCCACTGCATCTCTCCTAAACATCTCCACGCTTCTACCAGTATGTCATCTGGTCCAATCGACTTTCCATTCTTCATCCTCTTAATCGCTGCTCTCACTTCCTCCTTACTAACCTATCTACATCCTGCTTCACATCTCCACACCATCCAACCTTCTCTCTCTCTCATTTTCCTCATTCATCAGCTGCTGAAAATCCTCCCTCCATCTTCTCAACACACTCTCCTCACTAGGCAACACATTTCCATCTCCATCCTTTATTGCTCTAACTTGCAGCACATCCTTCCCAGCTCGGTTCCTCTGCCTGGCCAATCGCTACAAATCCTTTACTCCTTCCTCAGTGTCCAACTTCTCCTACAGCTCCTCATCTGCCTTTTCCTTGTCTTTCACCACATCCCTCTCTTCTTCTTCTTAAAATAAGTGTTCACCACTGCCATTTCCATCCTTTTAGCAAAATCTACCACCATCTGCTCTTCCACATTCCTCTCCTTAAGACCATACCTACTATCACCTCCTCATCACCTCTGTTCCCTTCACCTACATGCCCATTAAAGTCTGCACCAATCACCAATCTTTCAATCCTACACCTTCTACCACTTCATCTAATTTACTCCAGAATCTTTCCTTCTCCTCCATCTCACAACCCACTTGTGGAGCATAACCACTGATGACATTTATCATCATCCCTTCAACTTCCACCTTCACGATCATCACCCTATCAGAAACTCTCTTCACCTCCACTACACTCTTACTGTACTCTTCCTTCAGAATCCCCCCTACACCATTTCTCTTTCCATCCACACCATGATAGAACAGTTTAAACACCTCCAATGTTCCTGGCCTTACTTCCTTTTCCACTTGGTCTCCTGAACACACAACATCTCTACCTTTCTCCTCTCCATCATATCAGCTACTTCTCTCCCTTTACCAGTCATAGTACCAACATTTAAAGTACCAACATGAACCTCTACTCTCCTACACTGCTCCTTTCCCTGCCGTCTCTGTAGACGTCTACCTCCTCTCCTTCTCCTCCTTCGGCCAACAGTAGCCCAATTTCCACCGCTACCCTGTCGGCTAACGATACCTGTGGCGGTCGTTGTTAACCCGGGCCTCGACCGATCCGGTATGAAATTCTCATTTGTGATCCGCATATTTGATTTGGCACATGTTTTACGCTGGATGCCCTTCCTAACGCAAACCCTCCCCATTTACCCGGGCTTGGGACCGGCACTAAGAGTGCACTGGCTTGTGCCCCCCTAATGGCTGGGTTAAAGCTGCTCTCAAGTCAAGTCAAGTCAGGTTTATTTGTATAGCGCTTTTCACAACAGACATTGTCTCAAAGCAGCTTTACACAAATCAACAGTGATGGTGAATGGTGTGAATTTGTCCCTGATGAGCAGCCGTGGCGACTGTGGCAAGGAAAAACTCCCTTAGATGTTATGAGGAAGAAACCTTGAGAGGAACCAGACTCAAAAGGGAAACCCATCCTCATTTTGGGTGACATCAAGAGTTTGATCATAAATCTTTCAACAATACAGAACACTGGAGAGTGAGAGCTAACATGATTACTGGAGTATAAGATTATAAGTGATGTTCTTTCTGCAGTCTTATACAGTCTATATGGTTAGTAGCTCCTAGTTTTATGAGCTCAGCATTTGTGATCATCACAGATCCAGCATCAGCTTCTCCATGCCAGAGCCTTTAACACTCCAGGAGGTCCAATGCCAAACTCCACACATGTAGCGGGATCCAAATGGCACTGGTACGTCTCTAGATGGTTCGGGATGTTTGTGAGTTCGGCATCTACTTCTTCAAAGGTCCGTAATCATCACGAGGTGGGAGGTGACTGGAGCTGGCCAAACCTCAGGGTGTCTCGGGATGGGGAGAGAAAGAGAAGCAGTGGAGAGGAATTAGCGTAGCTGCTGTTCATGATATTAACAGCACAAGTTGATAATGTGCATGTGATCAGATGTTCTGGAGCACAAGGTTATGATGTGTGATGTGTGTTATGTGTAGGCTTTGCTAAAAAGATGTTTTTAATCTACACTTAAACTGGGTGAGTGTGTCTGAGCCCCGAACACTGTCAGGAAGACTATTCCAGAGTTTAGGAGCTAAATGTGAAAAAGCTCTACCACCTTTAGTGGACTTTGCTATTCTAGGAACTACTAGAAGCCCAGAGTTTTGAGATCTCAGGGAGCGTGGCGGATTGTAGCGAGTTAAAAGACTGGATAGATACATGGAGATAAACCATTTAGTGCTTTATAAGTGAGAAGTAATAGTTTGTAGTCTATTCGAAACTTAACAGGAAGCCAATGTAGGGACGATAAGATCGGGGTTATGTGATCATATTTTCTTGCCCTTCTAAGAACTCTGGCTGCTGCATTCTGGACTAACTGAAGCTTGTTTATTAATGATGCAGGACATCCACCTAGTAACGCATTACAGTAGTCTATTCTGGAGGTCATGAACGCATGGACGAGCTTCTCTGCATCGGATATGGACAACATATTTCTTAGCTTAGAAATATTTCTAAGGTGAAAGAAGGCTGTTTTTGTAACTTGGTTGATATGATTTTTGAAAGACAAGTCGCTGTCTAAAATAACTCCCAGGTCTTTTACCGTTGAACTAGTGGTTACAGAACATCCGTCTAAATGCAGGTTGAGATGCTGGAGCTTCTGTATACTGGTTTTTGGGCTGATGAGCAAAATCTCAGTCTTATCGGAATTTAAAAGTAGAAAGTTATGGGTCATCCAATCTCTTATTTCCTTAACACACTCAGTTATCCGGGTTAATTGAGCGTATCACCTGGTTTAGATGAAATATATAGCTGAGTATCATCAGCATAACAATGGAAGCTAATTCCATGCCTTCTAATAATATTTCCTAACGGAAGCATGTATATTGTGAAGAGCAGGGGTCCTAGAACTGAACCTTGCGGCACGCCATAATTTACTTGCATTAGCCTGGATAGCTCTCCATTTAAATCTACGAAATAGCTCTGAGACGATGTTCATTATTAAAAGTGCAAAACAAATAGACAATATAATATAATATATAAAATATATACTTTCTTTTTTAATGAAGTTTATTTATATAATACAATATTTATAAAAAGGAGTATAAATGTGAGTAGTCAGCTATGAACAATAATATTATTCAGCAGGTATCTCCTGATATATACAGTACAGTATATATACAGGATGATGGACACCCCTGTGATGGCTCTGCAGATGGCTGCTTCAGGGTGAAGTTCTTCAGTTGCTTTACTGTTTTTTGTCTGTTAAGTACAGACACTTTTACCAGAAATGACCTGCTGAACATCTGGTACCACACAATCTTTGACCCACTTGGATGTTTTGCTGCAGTTGGCGGAGAAGTGGCGCGTTATAAGCGCTTTAAGACGCGTAAGTGTGGGACGCGAGTTTAGTGTCCATCTGGCGGATCCATATCACTCCATCTGCAGAGTTGCTTTAGGACTCGGACCACCACCTGCTTCATCTTCTCCCTACAGTACAGGCAACAACCTCCATCTGCTGAGCCTGCAGTGAAAACTGTAAAAACATGGACCAATGAAAGAGCAGACATCACAAGCCTGTTTTGAAGCTGCTGCTTCTGATCTGGATGAAGCTCACAGACTCGAAGATCTAATATCAGTTTCTGCATTTCTACCAGGACATTTAACATACAACAATGAGAAGCCGTGATTCACTTAGACAACTTCATCAGGCCAAAGAGGAGCCTACAGGAATGGGGACAGGATCGTGTACAATCAGGCCAACACACACACACACACACACACGGAACTGTGTGAAGTTCTTGCCTGCTTTAAACGTTCCTTAATGACTCCAGACTGATTGCTCTAATGTCTGTGGTCATGAATTCATTTGAGAGACTGGTGTTGGTTTATCTGAAGAACATCTCTGGACCCTTGCTGGACCCCCTGCAGTTTGCTTACCGAGCAAACAGGTCTGTGGATGAAGTGGTGAACATGGTACTGCACTTCATCCTGCAACATCTGGACAAACCGGGGACTTATATGAGGATCCTGTTCGTGGACTTCAGTTCAGCACGAGAGACGTTTCTTCCCCCAGACAATCAACCCCATGAACACTTACATGTCCTCCACATTGTTCAATATAAATACAAACATGTGTAATTCCACTTTTACTCATCTAAATCTGTCCTTTTCTCTGCACACACACACACACACACACACACACACACACACACACACACACACACACATATATATATATAAGATGTAAAATTTTATAACGTTTAATATACCAGTGAGTTTAATTTCCTGAACAATACTGCCCCCTACTGACGGATCAGTGTTCACACGTGCAATGGTAAATCCTTTATTGAAGATGAGACTGTGTGCATATTTACAGATTTAATACAGAAAGACATTGTAGTGCACCAGGGAACAGGAAGTAAGGGTGGGCGTGAGGGTGGGCGTGTAGTGGGCAGGGTCTAAGCAGAGGTGTCAAAGAGCCTTTCAATCATATCTTCCACTTGCTCTGGTGTGTATTTATTGTACTTTTCGGGGTTCTTTGTGAATGCCACGTTTGCACACCTGTAACACACACACACACACACACACACACACACACACACACACACACACACACACAGTTATCTGAATCATATGCCAACTAAGAGAGAAAGACAGTAAGAGAACAGACAGACGGACAGGTGTGTAGTACCTGTGTAAGAACACTCTGTATGTGTCAGAGATGAGTTTCTTTTGGGCGTGTCGAATCGCATCCCGCTGCTCTTTATCAGGAATCGCCCACACCTTCTGAATCTTACACAACTCCTCCAAGCCATCATTAAAACCCTACACACACACACACACACACACACACACACACACACACACACCAATAAAACCCAGATGCAACAAACACACAAACACAACACATAGAGCATGATATAATAATGTAATGCTATACAAGCATGAGCACACGATGAAAAACATTAGTCTTACCTTAAACTTATCTTTGATCACCTGACGCTCTTTGTCTTTCAACTGTAAATCAATCACATTTTATACAACAATTAGTACACACACTGTAACTAACACACCTACTGTAAATCACTGTACCTGTAACTCACTGTAACACTATAACCATAACACACTGTAACTAACACACTATACCTCACTATAACAAACACTGTAACATAACACACTATACCTCACTATAACTAACACTGTAACATAACACACTGTAACTCTAACACACTATACCTTACTCACTGTAACACTGTAACACTGTAACATAACACACTGCAACTATAACACACTATACCTCACTCACTGTAACACTGTAACCATAACACACTGTAACTAACACACTATACCTCACATACTGTAACACTGGAACATAACACACTGTAACTCTAACACACTATACCTCACTCACTGTAACACTGTAACCATAACACACTGCAACTATAACACACTATACCTCACTCACTGTAACATAACACACTGTAACTAACACACTATACCTCACTATAACTGTAACACTAACATAACACACTGTAACTCTAACACACTATACCTCACTCACTGTAACACTATAACCATAACACACTGCAACTATAACACACTATACCTCACTATAACTAACACTGTAACCATAACACACTGTAACTCTAACACACTATACCTCACTATAACTGTAACACTGTAACATAACACACTGTAACTCTAACACACTATAACTAACACTAACCATAACACACTGTAACTCTAACACACTATACCTCACTATAACTAACACTGTAACATAACACACTGTAACTCTAACACACTATAACTCACTATAACTAACACTGTAACCATAACACACTGTAACTCTAACACACTATAACTAACACTAACCATAACACACTGTAACTCTAACACACTATACCTCACTATAACTAATACTGTAACATAACACACTGTAACGCTAACACACTATAACTCACTATAACTAACACTGTAACCATAACACACTGTAACTCTAACACACTATAACTCACTATAACTAACACTGTAACCATAACACACTGTAACTCTAACACACTATACCTCACTCACTGTAACACTGTAACCATAACACACTGTAACTCTAACACACTATAACTCACTATAACTAACACTGTAACCATAACACACTGTAACTCTAACACACTATACCTCACTCACTGTAACACTGTAACCATAACACACTGTAACTCTAACACACTATACCTCACTATAACTAACACTGTAACCATAACACACTGTAACTCTAACACACTATACCTCACTATAACTGTAACACTGTAACATAACACACTGTAACTCTAACACACTATAACTAACACTAACCATAACACACTGTACCTCTAACACACTATACCTCACTATAACTAACACTGTAACCATAACACACTGTAACTCTAACACACTATACCTCACTCACTGTAACACTGTAACCATAACACACTGTAACTAACACACTATACCTCACATACTGTAACCATAACACACTGTAACTCTAACACACTATACCTCACTCACTGTAACACTATAACCATAACACACTGCAACTATAACACACTATACCTCACTATAACTAACACTGTAACCATAACACACTGTAACTCTAACACACTATACCTCACTATAACTGTAACACTGTAACATAACACACTGTAACTCTAACACACTATAACTAACACTAACCATAACACACTGTAACTCTAACACACTATACCTCACTCACTGTAACACTGTAACCATAACACACTGTAACTATAACACACTATACCTCACTATAACTAACACTGTAACATAACACACTATACCTCACTCACTGTAACACTGTAACATAACACACTGCAACTATAACACACTATACCTCACTATAACTAACACTGTAACCATAACACACTGTAACTCTAACCCACTATACCTTACTATAACTAACACTAACATAACACACTGCAACTCTAACACACTATACCTCACTATAACTAACACTGTAACATAACACACTGCAACTCTAACACACTATAACTCACTATAACTAACACTGTAACCATAACACACTGTAACTCTAACACACTATACCTCACTCACTGTAACACTGTAACCATAACACACTGTAACTCTAACACACTATACCTCACTCACTGTAACACTGTAACCATAACACACTGTAACTCTAACACACTATACCTCACTATAACTAACACTGTAACATAACACACTGTAACTCTAACACACTATACCTCACTCACTGTAACACTATAACCATAACACACTGTAACTCTAACACACTATAACTCACTATAACTAACACTGTAACATAACACACTGTAACTAACACACTATACCTCACTTACTGTAACCATAACACACTGCAACTATAACACACTATAACTAACACTGTAACATAACACACTTTACCTCTAACACACTATATCTCACTCACTGTAACACTGTAACCATAACACACTGCAACTATAACACACTATACCTCACTATAACCAACACTGTAACTCTAACACACTATAACTCACTATAACTAACACTGTAACCATAACACACTGTAACTCTGACACACTATAACTCACTATAACACTAACATAACACACTATACCTCACTATAATTGTAACACTAACATACACTTTAACTATAACACACTATACCTCACTATAACTGTAACTCACTGTACATGTAACACTGTAACCATACCTCACTGTTACTCTAACACACTATACCGCACTATAACTGTAACACTGTAACCATACCTCACTGTATCTAACATTGTAACCATAACCCACTGTAACATGTTTACACACTGTAATTCACAGCAACTAAGTGTAAAACATGAACACTGTAACTGTAACCCCCTGTAATTCACTACAAAGGCAACAGTAACTGTCACTGTAACTCACTAATTGTAACTTGCATCAGCTCAGTAACTGTGTTGTACTGTGGTACATTTGATTACTGTATCTGACTGTAACTGTTTGAATAGCAGTGTGTGTGCACCCGTGTGTGTGTGTGTGTGTGTGTGTGTGTGTGTGTGTGTGTGTGTGTGCCCACCTTGGTTCCAGGTTGTAATGCAGGTAGGTTCCGCTCAGTGAGATGGTCAGTTACCTTCATCCAGCTGCATACATACACATGGGGTCACAACACACACATGCAGATATAAATGAACTAACTGTACACTTCAAAAGTGTCATACACAACAGCTGTGTGTGTGTGTGTGTGTGTTGTTGCTTTGTCACCTGCGCTGGTAGGTCAAAATCTGCTGTTGGATCAATTCTCTGTATGAACTTTCTGCCTTCTTCTGCGTCACAGCCACCAACTGGATCAGCTCTGACCTACACATACATACACACACACACACACACACACACACACACACACACACACACACACACACACACACACACAGTGGTCAGTTCTGAAAGGTGTGATGTGATTGGTCAGTTCTAAGAGGTGTGATGTGATTGGTCGGGAGTAAAAACTGACTTCTCCAGAGATTTGAGGATGTAGTTGTAGTTGTTGTGGAGGAAGATGGCGCTCAGAGCCTGGTCCTCATACACTTTAGATTTACTCAGCAGATTCAGCTGCAGGTTTCCCAGCACTTTACCTACGACACACACACATTCATTATCTGTTTTTTTATAAAACAATACTAATGTGCTCTGTGTGTGTGTGTGTGTGTGTGTTCGTGTGTCTTACAGATGTAAGTACTGAGGAGTCTTCGGCTGAACTCAGAGCTGTAACTGCTGGCTGATGAACTTGTTTCTGAAAAATAATGGAACACATTCAGATTTCTCAAAAGACACACTCCCCACTACACACACACACACTGCATACACCCACCCACAAACACACCCCCTCACTGCATACACACACCCACAAACACAACCTCCCCACTGCATACACCCACCTACAAACACACCCTCCCCACTGCATGCATACACCCACCCACAAACACACCCTCCCCACTGCATACACGCACCTACAAACACACCCTCCCCACTGCATACACCCACCCACAAACACACCATCCCCACTGCATACACCCACCTACAAACACAACCTTCCCACTGCATACACCCACCCACAAACACACCCTCCCCACTGCATACACCCACCCACAAACACACCATCCCCACTGCATACACCCACCTACAAACACACCCTTCCCACTGCATACACCCACCCACAAACACACCCTCCCCACTGCATACACCCACCTACAAACACCCTCCCCACTGCATACACCCACCTACAAACACACCCTCCCCACTGCATACACCCACCCACAAACACACCCTCCCCACTGCATCCACCCACCCACAAACACACACCCTCACTGCATACACCCACCCACAAACACAACCTTCCCACTGCATACACCCACCTACAAACACACCCTCCCCACTGCATGCATACACCCACCCACAAACACACCCTCCCCACTGCATACACCCACCTACAAACACACCCTCCCCACTGCATACACCCACCCACAAACACACCCTCCCCACTGCATACACCCACCTACAAACACACCCTCCCCACTGCATACACCCACCCAAAAACACACCCTCCCCACTGCATACACCCACCTACAAACACACCCTCCCCACTGCACACCCACCTACAAACCTGCATACACCCACCTACAAACACACCCTCCCCACTGCATACACCCACCCACAAACACACCCTCCCCACTGCATACACCCACCCACAAACACACCCTCCCCACTGCATACACCCACAAACACACCCTCCCCACTGCATACACACACCTACAAACACACCCTCCCCACTGCACACCCACCTACAAACCTGCATACACCCACCTACAAACACACCCACCCACAAACACACCCTCCCCACTGCATACACCCACCCACAAACACACCCTCCCCACTGCATACACCCACCTACAAACACACCCTCCCCACTGCATACACCCACCCACAAACACACCCTCCCCACTGCATACACCCACCCACAAACACACCCTCCCCACTGCATACACCCACCTACAAACACAACCTCCCCACTGCATACACCCACCCACAAACACACCATCCCCACTGCATACACCCACCTACAAACACAACCTCCCCACTGCATACACCCACCCACAAACACACCCTCCCCACTGCATGCATACACCCACCCACAAACACACCCTCCCCACTGCATACACCCACCTACAAACACACCCTCCCCACTGCATACACCCACCCACAAACACACCCTCCCCACTGCATACACCCACCCACAAACACACCCTCCCCACTGCATACACCCACCCACAAACACACCCTCCCCACTGCATACACCCACCCACAAACACACCCTCCCCACTGCATACACCCACCCACAAACACACCCTCCCCACTGCATACACCCACCCACAAACACACCCTCCCCACTGCATACACACACCCAAAATATAAAAATCATTAAAGAGCTGTAAGGCTGTTTATAAATCAGGTGTAAAGAGAGACAGAAGATAAAGAGAGATAGAGAACATTAACAAAACAGAAAGCAGAGGTGTCCTGCTGGAGAGCTTACCTCGGGGGTCTAAAGGAATATTGTAAGTGTCCCCGAGGACTACAGAGCGGAGACGAAGCAAGAAAAGAGAAGGAAAAAAGAGAGAGAGAAGCACAGTGCAGGAGGTTAGAAAAGTTTTGTTAGTG
>JBCEWE010000072.1:110000-135250 GCA_039877035.1 Silurus lanzhouensis
AGCGGATACGAGACGATACAGAGCGGATACGAGACGATACAGAGCGGATACGAGACGATACAGAGCGGATACGAGACGATACAGAGCGGATACGAGACGATACAGAGCGGATACGAGACGATACAGAGCGGATACGAGACGATACAGAGCGGATACGAGACGATACAGAGCGGATACGAGACGATACAGAGCGGATACGAGACGATACAGAGCGGATACGAGACGATACAGAGCGGATACGAGACGATACAGAGCGGATACGAGACGATACAGAGCGGATACGAGACGATACAGAGCGGATACGAGACGATACAGAGCGGATACGAGACGATACAGAGCGGATACGAGACGATACAGAGCGGATACGAGACGATACAGAGCGGATACGAGACGATACAGAGCGGATACGAGACGATACAGAGCGGATACGAGACGATACAGAGCGGATACGAGACGATACAGAGCGGATACGAGACGATACAGAGCGGATACGAGACGATACAGAGCGGATACGAGACGATACAGAGCGGATACGAGACGATACAGAGCGGATACGAGACGATACAGAGCGGATACGAGACGATACAGAGCGGATACGAGACGATACAGAGCGGATACGAGACGATACAGAGCGGATACGAGACGATACAGAGCGGATACGAGACGATACAGAGCGGATACGAGACGATACAGAGCGGATACGAGACGATACAGAGCGGATACGAGACGATACAGAGCGGATACGAGACGATACAGAGCGGATACGAGACGATACAGAGCGGATACGAGACGATACAGAGCGGATACGAGACGATACAGAGCGGATACGAGACGATACAGAGCGGATACGAGACGATACAGAGCGGATACGAGACGATACAGAGCGGATACGAGACGATACAGAGCGGATACGAGACGATACAGAGCGGATACGAGACGATACAGAGCGGATACGAGACGATACAGAGCGGATACGAGACGATACAGAGCGGATACGAGACGATACAGAGCGGATACGAGACGATACAGAGCGGATACGAGACGATACAGAGCGGATACGAGACGATACAGAGCGGATACGAGACGATACAGAGCGGATACGAGACGATACAGAGCGGATACGAGACGATACAGAGCGGATACGAGACGATACAGAGCGGATACGAGACGATACAGAGCGGATATACAGAGCGGATACGAGACGATACGACGATACAGAGCGGATACGAGACGATACAGAGCGGATACGAGACGATACGCACCGATACAGAGCGGATACGAGACGATACGCACCGATACAGAGCGGATACGAGACGATACGCACCGATACAGAGCGGATACGAGACGATACAGAGCGGATACGAGACGATACAGAGCGGATACGAGACGATACGCACCGATACAGAGCGGATACGAGACGATACAGAGCGGATACGAGACGATACAGAGCGGATACGAGACGATACAGAGCGGATACGAGACGATACGAGACGATACGACGATACAGACGATACGATACAGACGCGATACGAGACGTACGCACCGATACAGAGAGGATACGAGACGATACGCACCGATACAGAGCGGATACGAGACGATACGCACCGATACAGAGCGGATACGAGACGATACGCACCGATACAGAGCGGATACGAGACGATACGCACCGATACAGAGCGGATACGAGACGATACGCACCGATACAGAGCGGATACGAGACGATACGCACCGATACAGAGAGGATACGAGACGATACGCACCGATACAGAGCGGATACGAGACGATACGCACCGATACAGAGAGGATACGAGACGATACGCACCGATACAGAGCGGATACGAGACGATACAGAGCATATACGAGACGATACAGAGCGGATACGAGACGATACACACCGATACATAGCGGATACGAGACGATACGCACCGATACAGAGCGGATACGAGACGATACGCACCGATACATAGCGGATACGAGACGATACGAGACGATACAGAGCGGATACGAGATGATACGCACCGATTCAGAGCGGATACGAGACGATACAGAGCACATACGAGACGATATGATATAATGCGAGAAGTAACAAAGGGGGTGGGGCTTCTACTGAGCCAGTTCCTATTCTAGAGTTCCAAACACCTGATGATGGATAAGCTGTGTAGGAACCATCTAGTTAGACATGGAGAGCAGCATTACTGTGGACTGCAGGACTGGAGCTAATACACGCTTCTACAGGAACTGCTCAGAAGATCATGCAGAGCTTCAAGACTTACCGATCACTGTGAGAGATTATAAGATGGAAAGGGACAGGTTAATACACAGGGCAGGCTCCCCACACACACACACACACACACACACACACACACACACGTGCATATACACGTCTAAATAAAGCACTGCATTCTGAAGCAGCAATAACGTAGCTAAGCATGTGATGGTTCCAGATGGCCTGAATCAAAGATCTGACACGGTAAGGAGAAAAGTTCTGCTGGTGGAATCCCAGATCTGCTACATGATACATCATAGTTTTCACTATGGTTCAACAAGGTGAAAACCTGGATTTAGAAACATGGTCTTCAACTTTGAGGCTGAAAAGATTCTAAAGCTTTTCTGATGAACCCATGTTGGTCTGCTGAGGTTATATAGTTCTCTCTATGGTCTTTCACCTTCCACTTCCATCTGCTGAGGAACCACTGATTAATCATGAGATATTTCACAGGAGACATCACCGGTTCCTGGCTGATTCTGTTATGAAACTATTCTCAAAAATTCTTTATGCTGGTTCTGCTAATGAGAACACAGAGTGGTTATTGAGTTCTTCTGAGCTCAGATTTATATTCAACATGTATTACCAGTAGAAGGCCAGGAGCTCTAATCTGGACTTCTGGTGAATGTTTCACATATTTCTTAGGTGAAGATCTACTAGTGGAAACCTGGAGATGTTATGATGTTTGGTTGCTGTTAGCTGAAGGAACCCAGTTTCCAGGCTGGTTCCTGATTGGAAATCATTATAAACAGCTGAAAGTTAGTTCAGATTTGTTAAAGTGTTCAGTATTGTGTGTGCCTGACTCTGTTTGCTGATCTGAATGTGTGTGTATTTGTCAGACACAGATGATCTGATCCTGATAAAGTTCTGCTGGTGTAATGAGGTTCTAGCGGTTCCTCTCCGGTTCCGTTAGGGCGCAGTGCAGAGCATGCGATAGCCAGAGCACACACTAGCGATGCTGAATCTTTACCTGGGATGTAAACTGGTGTCATTTCAGCCGAACGAGTCAAAGGGATGAGGAGAAGATAAAGGAGAAGATGTTAGTATGAGACACAGATCTAGGAGAAACCAGAACCTAAAGTCCCTGCTTCAGCATGAGAACACCAGACCTGAGAGAACCCCACAGGTGCAGCACTGACCACAGCAGGGTACTAACACTCACCCCGGTGCACTTTTACCCCTACACCAGTGAAGAGCGCTCAAAGCAGGCATGCGAGGTTAAAGGTCACACTTACCTGGTCGCTTAGGAACCTTTTTGGTGGGCGTGTCCTTGCGTTTGGTCTGCACTGCGGGGGAGTAGAGCAGCGCAGACGAAGCACTGTTCTTACGGAAATGTTCCTTGAGACCCTTGATGGAACGATCCAGCTGACTGGAACGGATCTGGAAATAAACGTTCATAAAGTCTGGACACACACACACACACACACACACACACACAATGCAATCAGTTACTCCAGACCTTCTGTGTGTAAAGCATGTGTGTGAGTGTGTGTGAGGCAGGTTCCTGCGTGTACCCTGGTTTCGTCCGTACTCCACCAGCCAGCCAGCGATGCAGATGATGTCCTGTAGTACGGCTTCAGGAAGGTGCTCCAGCGTGACCTCGCCCTCCAGCTCCTCGTCCCCACCGATGGCGTCCAGAATGAGCACGGGTGGAACTGGCTTACTGTAACGCGTCAGCAGCGCACGAAACTCCGCCTCCAGCTGCTCCTTCCCTTTCTCAAAGCGCACTTTCTGAGGAGACACGCGAGAGGAACGAGGGTCAGGTCAAACATCTCGGGTCCATGTTAATCCTCCATCATTTTATTATGACCTTCTTATTAGGACCCGACTGTACACTGGAATCCACACTGCATTCACTGAACAGAGCTTCATTACATATATATATATATATATATATATATATATATATCTACAGACAGGTAGAGAGTGGGACAGGTATGTAGAGAGTAGGACAGGTATGTAAAGAGTGAGACATGTATGCAGAGAGTGAGACATGTATGCAGAGAGTGAAATGGGTAGAGAGTGAGACAGGTATGTAGAAAGTAGGACAGGTATGTAAAGAGTGAGACATGTATGCAGAGAGTGAGACATGTATGCAGAGAGTGATACAGATATATAGAGAGTGAGACAGGTATGTAGGGAACGAGACAGGTATGTCGAGAGTGAAACGAGTAGAGAGTGAGACAGGTATGTAGAGAGTAGGACAGGTATGTAAAGAGTGAGACATGTATGCAGAGTGAGACAGGTATAAGAAGAGTGAGACAGGTATGTAGGGAATGAGACAGGTATGTCGAGAGTGAGAGAGGTATGTCGAGAGTGAAATGGGTAGAGAGTGAGACAGGTATGTAGAAAGTAGGACAGGTATGTAGAGAGTGAGACAGGTATGTAGAGAGTGAGAGTGAGACGGGTATGTAGAGAGTGAGACAGGTATGTAGAGAGTAAGACAGGTATGTAGAGAGTAGGACAGGTATGTAGAGAGTGAGACAGGTATGTAGAGAGTGAAATGGGTAGAGAGTGAGACAGGTATGTAGAAAGTAGGACAGGTATGTAGAGAGTGGGACCGGTATGTAGAGAGTGAGACAGGTATGTAGAGAGTGAGAGTGAGACGGGTATGTAGAGAGTGAGACAGGTATGTAGAGAGTGAGAGACAGGTATGTAGAGAGTGAGAGACAGGTATGTAGAGAGTAAGAGACATGTATGTAGAGAGTAAGACAGGTATGCAGAGAGTGAGAGAGGTATGTAGAAAGTAAGAGACAGGTAAGTAGAGAGTAAGACAGGTATGTAGAGAGTGAGACAGGTATGTAGAGAGTGAGAGACAGGTATGTAGAGAGTAAGACAGGTATGTAGAGAGTAAGAGACATGTATGCAGAGAGTAAGACAGGTATGCAGAGAGTAAGACAGGTATGCAGAGAGTAAGACAGGTATGCAGAGAGTAAGAGACAGGTAAGTAGAGAGTAAGACAGGTATGTAGAGAGTGAGAGAGGTATGTAGAGAGTGAGAGAGGTATGTAGAGAGTGAAATGGGTAGAGAGTGAGACAGGTATGTAGAAAGTAGGACAGGTATGTGGAGAGAGAGACCGGTATGTAGAGAGTGAGACAGGTATGTAGAGAGTGAGAGACAGGTATGTAAAGAGTAAGACAGGTATGTAGAGAGTGAGAGACATGTATGTAGAGAGTAAGACAGGTATGCAGAGAGTAAGACAGGTATGTAGAGAGTAAGAGACAGGTAAGTAGAGAGTAAGACAGTTATGTAGAGAGTGAGAGACAGGTAAGTAGAGAGTAAGACAGGTATGTAGAGAGTAAGAGACAGGTATGTAGAGAGTAAGACAGTTATGTAGAGAGTGAGAGACAGGTAAGTAGAGAGTAAGACAGGTATGTAGAGAGTGAGAGACATGTATGTAGAGAGTAAGACAGGTATGTAGAGAGTAAGACAGGTATGTAGAGAGTGAGAGGTATGTAGAGAGTGAGAGACAGGTATGTAGAGAGTAAGACAGGTATGTAGAGAGTGAGACAGGTATGTAGAGAGTAAGACAGGTATGTAGAGAGTGAGAGACAGGTAAGTAGAGAGTGAGAGACATGTATGTAGAGAGTAAGACAGGTATGTAGAGAGTGAGAGAGGTATGTAGAGAGTGAGACACAGGTATGTAGAGAGTGAGACAGGTATGTAGAGAGTAAGAGACATGTATGTAGAGAGTGAGAGACATGTATGTAGAGAGTAAGACAGGTATGTAGAGAGTGAGACAGGTATGTAGAGAGTAAGAGACATGTATGTAGAGAGTGAGAGACATGTATGTAGAGAGTAAGACAGGTATGTAGAGAGTGAGAGAGGTATGTAGAGAGTGAGACACAGGTATGTAGAGAGTGAGACACAGGTATGTAGAGAGTAAGAGACAGGTATGTGGAGAGTAAGAGACAGGTATGTAGAGAGTGAGACAGGTATGTAGAGAGTGAGACAGGTATGTAGAGAGTGAGACGGGTACAGTACCACAGTGTTGAGTTCAGGACTGTCAGGATTATTATCCTGAAAATACTCCACAGCTTTCTGGATCTTGGCGATGCAGGCCAGATACTCATTCAACCTCCCTGTGGGTCTGTAACACACACACACACACACACACACACACACACACACACACACACACACACACACACACACACACACACACACACACACACACACACTCAACTATAATTATTAATCCCCTACCGGCCAATCTGATGTTCTGCGTGGTGTTCAGTTCTGCATGGTGTAAGGTTCTGCGTGGTATGGTGTTCTGCGTGGTGTGAGGTTCTGCATTTTGTGATGTTCTGCATGGTGTAAGGTTCTGCGTGGTATGGTGTTCTGCGTGGTGTGAGGTTCTGCATTTTTTTATGTTCTGCGTGGTGTGAGGTTCTGCGTGGTATGGTGTTCTGCGTGGTGCGAGGTTCTGCGTGGTGTGAGGTTCTGCATTTTGTGATGTTCTGCGTGGTATGGTGTTCTGCGTGGTGCGAGGTTCTGCATGGTGTGAGGTTCTGCATTTTGTGGTGTTCTGCATGGTATGGTGTTCTGCGTGGTGTGAGGTTCTGCGTGGTGTGAGGTTCTGCGTGGTGCGAGGTTCTGCGTGGTGCGAGGTTCTGCGTGGTGCGAGGTTCTGCGTGGTGTTCCCGTAGGAAAAATAAACACACCCCTCCTTGATAATTTTGTCCGTATCCTTGGCGACATGGTAGTAGCTGATGACGTGGTCCAGGCAGAACAGCGTCTTGTCCACGTTCTCCTGAAGACGCTGCAGGTTCTCCGTCTGCTTGTGAACCGGGATGATGGAGTTCTCCAGGGCCATGAGCCGACTCTCAAACGACGACAGTATCGACACCTAGGGAGCAAAATACAGATAGAACATCATGTAGTGCAGCATGTGACCAGTCACGGCCAATCACAATCAGCCAATCAGCACCAGGGGGCGGGGCCACATGCCATTTCCAATCAATACCATAAGCTCTGCCGCTTTGTGTTTCAGGGGTGTGGCTCTTTGCATTTACCTTCTGACAAACACACACACACACACACACACACACACACACACACACACACACACACTTACCATTCCTTTAGTAAGCTGATCGCTCTTCTCCAGATTCTCACGGATAAACGACAGCGTCTCCTGCTCCTGATTCAAACACAAACAATTCAATCTCATATTTATTTCTACACCTGAAGTGTGTTTCATCAGAAACGTGATCACTGTCCATTATTGGTGTAACAGTTCTGTTTCATTTCACTACAGTTACAGGAGGGAAGAAAAGCAGAACATTAAACTGCTTGTTGTTTTTTATTAATGCAGTTAATAAACCTGTTAAAGTGTTCAGTATTGTGTGTGCCTGACTCTGTTTGCTGATCTGAATGTGGACTGAGTTAGACGTGGTAGAAGGTGAACCTAGGAATGAACGATTGGTGATTAGAGCAGACTTTAATGGACATGTAGGTGAAGGGAACAGAGGTGGTGAAGAGGTGCTGGATGATTGTGGAACTACTGTAGAAGTGATGAGGGAGGCAGCTAGAAAAGTTCTTGGTGTGACATCTGGAAATAGAAAGAAAGACAAAGAGACGTGGTGGTGGAATGAGGACGTGCAGGAGAGCAGAAGGAGAAAGAGGTTGGAGTAACAGAATTGGGATTGACAGAGTGATGAGAAAAGTAGGCAGGAGAACAAGGAGATGCAGCAGCAGGTGAAGAGGGATGTGGTGAAAGACAAGGAAAAGGCATATGAGGAGCTGTAGGAGAAGTTGGACACTGAGGAAGGAGGAAAGGATTTGTAGCGATTGGCCAGGCAGAGGAACCGAGCTGGGAAGGATGTGCTGCAAGTTAGAGCAATAAAGGATGAAGATGGAAATGTGTTGACTAGTGAGGAGAGTGTGTTGAGAAGGTGGAGGGAGTATTTTGAGCAGCTGATGAATGAGGAAAATGAGAGAGAGAGAAGGTTGGATGATGTGGAGTTGGTGAAGCAGGATGTAGATAGGTTAGTAAGGAGGAAGTGAGAGCAGCAATTAAGAGAATGAAGAATGGAAAGTCGGTTGGACCAGATGACATACCGGTAGAAGCGTGGAGATGTTTAGGAGAGATGCAGTGGAGTTTTTAAAAAGATTGTTTAACAGGATTCTGGAAGGTGAGAAGATGCCTGAGGAATGGAGAAGAAGTGTGCTGGTACCGATCTTTAAGAATAAGGGAGATGTGCAGACCTGCAGTAACTACAGGGGAATTAAGTTGATCAGTCACACCATGAAGTTATGGGAAAGAGTAGTGGAAGCCAGGCTGAGAGAAGAAGTGACCATCTGTGAGCAACAGTATGGTTTCATGCTGAGGAAGAGCACCACAGACGCATTATTTGCTTTGAGGATGTTGATGGAGAAGTATAGAGAAGATCAGAAGGAGCTGCATTGTGTGTTTGTGGATTTAGAGAAAGCGTACGAAAGGGTGGAGAGAGGAGTTGTGGTATTGTATGAGGAAGTCTGGTGTGTCAGAGAAGTATGTGAGGGTGGTGCAGGACATGTGACAGCAGTGAAGTGTGCAGTAGGAACGAAAGACTGGCTCTGAGCCCTTTCCTGTTTGCAGTGGTGATGGACAGGTTGAAGGACGAGGTCAGACAGGAGTCTCTGTGGACTATGATGTTTGTGGATGATATTGTGAATGGTGGTGCAGTGGAGTGGTGCAGTTTCAGGAAAAAGAGGTGGAGGTAGCTTAGTGGTTAAGGCATTGGACTTTGGATCGGAAAGGTCACAGGTTCAAAATCACCACCACCACGCTGCCACTGCTGGGCTCTTTCAGCAAGCACCCCCCCTGCTCAGTTGCTCTGGATAAGGGCATCTGCCAAATGCTGTAAATGTAAAGAGGTGGAGAAGGTGGAGGAGTTCAGGTACCTGGGGTCAACAGTGCAAAGTAATGGAGAGTGTGTTAGAGAAGTGAAGAAAAGAGTGCAGGCAGGGTGGAGTGGGTGGAGAAGAGTGATAGCAGGAGTGATTTGTGATAGAAGAGTATCTGTGAGAGTGAAAGGGAAAGTTTATAGGACTGTGGTGAGACCTGAGATGTTGTATGGTTTAGAGACAGTGGCATTGAGTAAAAGACAGGAGGTGGAGCTGGAGGTAGCAGAGCTGAAGATGTTGAGATGTTCGTTGGGAGTGACGACGATGGACAGGATTAGAAATGAGTTTATTAGAGGGACAGCGCATGTAGGACACCATATCGGATTAGATAACGTATCACGTAAACAATCCGCCGAATCTTTCAATCAGAACGACAAAAGAGTGTACATGTAAACGTGGCTGATGACACTGCGCTCAAAGTGCGAGGCGAAGACTAAAGAAACTTGCGGTCACTTAACACGTTCCTGAGGGAAATCAGACAGTAAATATGTTCTGCACGTAACAAGAATTGCATTCGGTACACACGTGCACTGAACCGAAAGCCCTGTATCGAGACAGTTCGGTACGAATACGTGAACCGTTACACCCCTAGTGTTCAATAAACAATGACATCATAATAAATAATACATAATAAATGAATAACATTATAATTGACATTATTATAAAATACATACAGACTGGAATATGGAAATAAAGCAGGAATACAATGCTACAGTCTGTGTGTGTGTGTGTGTGTGTGTGTGTGTGTGTGTTCACGCTTAAACAAAGCACCAGATGTATGAATAAATGAATACAAAGCTCTATGATCAATAAAATGTAATTATAAACCCTATGTGATTATTAACATCAATAAATATACTTTATTATTGTTATTATTATTGTTATTGTAGAATCAGACCATTTCCTGTCGTCTTTCTCTCTCCGGCTGTTTGTTTTCTTTCTTTTTCAGTAAACTCACCTGTTTTAATTTCTCCTCGATCTCTCTTTTCCTGGCGGACGCGTCCTCTGTGGGTATCATGACGAAAAAACAGTATAATTTTATTAAATTAATGTAAATTAGTCGAAAACAATCCGCTCGGCCTTCCCACTGCTGTCAGCCGAGCTGAGGAGTGCGCATGCGCCGTGCTGAGAATCGCGCATGCGCCGTGCTGAGGCTCATGCCACTACCGGGTTTTTATGTCCAATAGAGGGCGCTGTTGTGTAGGAAAAATAATGAATAATAAAATATCCTCCTGTATGGAAATCCAACCAGGCCATAAATTATAATCATTTTTTTCTTTCTTGTTTCCTCGTTATCACGACTTTATTTTCTCCTAAACTCATCCAGCTGCTACAAATGGTTATGGTTATTCTAAATAATGCTGCGGTGATGCTGCGAGAAAAATACAGTGTTTACGAGATCATAAGAAAATTAAGTCGTGATGACGAGAAAAAAAATAAAAATATATAAAAAAATAAATTATAATGCGTGACCTTCATACTCATGGGATATCAACTCCCAAATGTATTTATTTTAAAATGGCTTCTTTAGGGAAAGTATTTAATGTTTATAGACTACTATACTGCAATCCAGCACCTGTGAATTTACTTGTGAAATATGATTTTTTGCACTGTCTGACTTTCACATAACAGGAACAAATTGTCCTCAGTGTCGATTTTTTCCCCCTAGTTTTTATATTTCTATAGCACCAGCACACTGTAACCAATTCCTTGTACATGTAACCCCATGCTACTTAGCAATAAAGTACTGCCCTGGATTTCTGAAGTGATCTTCTGGCTTTTTTTCAGCAGTTTCCAGAGTTCTTTTAAAGTCTTTCTCAATCCAGGTGACTCCATATTGCCTCTAGAATATCCATGATAGTTCATGACTGTCAGTATTTTATCAGCGATTAGATCCCAGTGTGCTTGTGATCGGCATCATGCTGAAAAATTAAACCCATTCCCAATCAGGTGCACAACAACATGATGAACTGGAGTATGAACCTATCTATACTTTTCAGCATTCATGATTCTATCAGTTTAAAATCACCAACACGACTGGCAGAAATGATAACTTGGAATCATGATGAAGCTACCTGATGGGAAGTCAGGTCTTAGCTGAAATTCTTACTGTCCTAGAAAGAAGAATCTCTTAAGAAACTTCTCATCAGATTTTGACTTTGCTTGACCTCTCCATGATGTACAGTAGATATGATTGGCCACATTCTGTGATGTGTGCTAGTTTAAATGAAATATGATTGAAAGTTTTCCTCTGAAATGCAGTAATATATCATGGACATGAGCATGTCCTGCACAAACCTGGTGTAAGAGACCTTTTTCACAGCTGTCATTCTGGAGCACAATTTCAGGTATCATTGATGTTAATGAGGGTTTTACTCCATTACGTTTAGAAGAACCTGGTTCATTTTGTTCAAACATAAAAAGAAGTTCACACTAAAGACACAAAGATAGAAATAATATATAATTAAATTATAAAGCAATACTTCTATATGGTCTTTATTCCATTACTGAAAATATACTAGTGGCCTAAAACCTCGACAGGTACTGTATATATACACTATATGCACAAAAGTTTGTGGACACCTGAGTATTAGTTTGCTATGTGTTTCTTTCTTTCCACATCAAGTCTCCATTTACTGCTATAATGAGCTCCACTCTGCTGGGAAGATGTTTCACTAGATTTCGTGGAGATTTATTCAGCTACATGTGTGTTAGTAAAGTCAGGTAGTGATGTAGGTGAGAAGGTGAGGAGGTTCCTGGGGTGCAGTCAGCGTTCACATCCATCCCAAAGATGTTTAATAGTGTTGGAGCTCTGTAGCAGAAGATCTTCCACTCCAACCCATGGAAAGCAGATCTTCATGGAGGTGGCTTTGTGCATTGTGAAGCTGGAGCAGGTTTGGGTCTCCAAGTTCAAGTGAAGGGAAAATTTCATGCTCCTGCATCCAAAGATGTCCAACGCAATTGTATACCTCCAACTTTGTGTAGCGTTTGGGGAAGAACCAAATCTGGGTGCTAAAGTCAGGTGTACTTTTGGATATGCAGTGCATATAAAGTAAATAAATAAAAATAAATAAATAAATAAATAAGGAAAGAAAGAATTAAAAACATTGAAACATTTGAAGATAGAAATGAGAAATATATTAAAGGAAGAAACCCAGAGGAGCCGTGGATAAAACACTAATCACACAAATTCAGAAAACAATTGAAGAACCAGATCTATTAAAAACACGATGTTCTAATCACTGGGGTAAAAGTGACAAGTTTTAACTACGTTTTTTATTTTGTATTTGACATATTTAATTTTATTGGAGAAATCAGGACACAGAATATGGATTATATATGATTTATTTTTTCATATTCTGGAATAACAGTAGATAAATGATTATAGTGACAGACTCAATCCTCTAAATTCAAATAAATCCTTTCAGAGAAATGTTTTTTTACAAAATCTACATACAACAACACACAAGTGAATAAATAACTCTGAGCTGAGAATAATGTGAGTGCACACACACACACACACACACACACACACACACACACACACACACACACACACACACACACACTCGTGCACACACATTCAGAATGAGATGTTTCTGCAGCTTTGCTTTATGATGTGTCCTGTTTACTCACAGCCTTTAATGAAGAACACACACACACACACACACACACACACACACACACACACACACACACACACACACACACACACACACACCACAAAATAAAATCAGAATTATATCACAAATGTTGTACAAAACAGCATAAGTAAACACACTGATTATGTACACAATTATTATGTGGTATAGTGTACAGAGTGTAGTGTTGTGTAGTATAGTGAAAAAAGTGTAGTGTACACTATACACAAAGTTTTATAGTGTTTTTTTAGTATAGTGTACAGAGTTTTATATAGTGTACAGAGTGTAGTATGTTGTAGTATAGTGTACAGAGTGTAGTATGTTGTAGTATAGTGTACAGAGTTTTATATAGTGTACAGAGTATAGTCTAGTGTACAGAGTGTAGTATAGTGTACAGAGTGTAGTATGTTGTAGTATAGTGTACAGAGTGTAGTATGTTGTAGTATAGTGTACAGAGTTTTATATAGTGTACAGAGTGTAGTCTAGTGTACAGAGTATAGTCTAGTGTACAGAGTTTTATATAGTGTACAGAGTATAGTCTAGTGTACAGAGTGTAGTATAGTGTACAGAGTGTAGTATGTTGTAGTATAGTGTACAGAGTGTAGTATGTTGTAGTATAGTGTACAGAGTTTTATATAGTGTACAGAGTATAGTCTAGTGTACAGAGTGTAGTATAGTGTACAGAGTGTAGTATGTTGTAGTATAGTGTACAGAGTGTAGTATGTTGTAGTATAGTGTACAGAGTTTTATATAGTGTACAGAGTGTAGTATGTTGTAGTATAGTGTACAGAGTTTTATATAGTGTACAGAGTGTAGTATGTTGTAGTATAGTGTACAGAGTTTTATATAGTGTACAGAGTGTAGTATGTTGTAGTATAGTGTACAGAGTTTTATATAGTGTACAGAGTGTAGTATGTTGTAGTATAGTGTACAGAGTGTAGTATAGTGTACAGAGTGTAGTATAGTGTACAGAGTGTAGTATGTTGTAGTATAGTGTACAGAGTGTAGTATAGTGTACAGAGTGTAGTATGTTGTAGTATAGTGTACAGAGTTTTATATAGTGTACAGAGTGTAGTCTAGTGTACAGAGTTTTATATAGTGTACAGAGTGTAGTATAGTGTACAGAGTGTAGTATGTTGTAGTATAGTGTACAGAGTTTTATATAGTGTACAGAGTGTAGTATGTTGTAGTATAGTGTACAGAGTTTTATATAGTGTACAGAGTGTAGTCTAGTGTACAGAGTGTAGTATAGTGTACAGAGTGTAGTATGTTGTAGTATAGTGTACAGAGTGTAGTATAGTGTACAGAGTGTAGTATGTTGTAGTATAGTGTACAGAGTTTTATATAGTGTACAGAGTGTAGTATAGTGTACAGAGTTTTATATAGTGTACAGAGTGTAGTATGTTGTAGTATAGTGTACAGAGTTTTATATAGTGTACAGAGTGTAGTATGTTGTAGTATAGTGTACAGAGTGTAGTATAGTGTACAGAGTTTTATATAGTGTACAGAGTGTAGTATGTTGTAGTATAGTGTACAGAGTGTAGTATAGTGTACAGAGTTTTATATAGTGTACAGAGTGTAGTATGTTGTAGTATAGTGTACAGAGTGTAGTATAGTGTACAGAGTTTTATATAGTGTACAGAGTGTAGTATGTTGTAGTATAGTGTACAGAGTTTTATATAGTGTACAGAGTGTAGTCTAGTGTACAGAGTGTAGTATAGTGTACAGAGTGTAGTATGTTGTAGTATAGTGTACAGAGTGTAGTATAGTGTACAGAGTGTAGTATGTTGTAGTATAGTGTACAGAGTTTTATATAGTGTACAGAGTGTAGTATAGTGTACAGAGTTTTATATAGTGTACAGAGTGTAGTATGTTGTAGTATAGTGTACAGAGTTTTATATAGTGTACAGAGTGTAGTATGTTGTAGTATAGTGTACAGAGTTTTATATAGTGTACAGAGTGTAGTATGTTGTAGTATAGTGTACAGAGTGTAGTATAGTGTACAGAGTGTAGTATAGTGTACAGAGTGTAGTATGTTGTAGTATAGTGTACAGAGTGTAGTATAGTGTACAGAGTGTAGTATAGTGTACAGAGTGTAGTATAGTGTACAGAGTTTTATATAGTGTACAGAGTGTAGTATGTTGTAGTATAGTGTACAGAGTTTTATATAGTGTACAGAGTGTAGTATGTTGTAGTATAGTGTACAGAGTGTAGTAAAGTGTACAGAGTGTAGTATAGTGTACAGAGTGTAGTATGTTGTAGTATAGTGTACAGAGTTTTATATAGTGTACAGAGTGTAGTATAGTGTACAGAGTGTAGTATAGTGTACAGAGTGTAGAGTGTAGTATGTTTGTAGTATAGTGTACAGAGTTTTATATAGTGTACAGAGTGTAGTATGTTGTAGTAATAGTGTACAGAGTGTAGTATAGTGTACAGAGTGTAGTATAGTGTACAGAGTGTAGTATGTTGTAGTATAGTGTACAGAGTGTAGTATAGTGTACAGAGTGTAGTATAGTGTACAGAGTTTTATATAGTGTACAGAGTGTAGTATGTTGTAGTATAGTGTACAGAGTTTTATATAGTGTACAGAGTGTAGTATGTTGTAGTATAGTGTACAGAGTTTTATATAGTGTACAGAGTGTAGTATGTTGTAGTATAGTGTACAGAGTTTTATATAGTGTACAGAGTGTAGTATGTTGTAGTATAGTGTACAGAGTGTAGTATAGTGTACAGAGTGTAGTATGTTGTAGTATAGTGTACAGAGTTTTATATAGTGTACAGAGTGTAGTATGTTGTAGTATAGTGTACAGAGTGTAGTATAGTGTACAGAGTGTAGTATAGTGTACAGAGTGTAGTATGTTGTAGTATAGTGTACAGAGTTTTATATAGTGTACAGAGTGTAGTATGTTGTAGTATAGTGTACAGAGTTTTATATAGTGTACAGAGTGTAGTATGTTGTAGTATAGTGTACAGAGTGTAGTATAGTGTACAGAGTGTAGTATAGTGTACAGAGTGTAGTATGTTGTAGTATAGTGTACAGAGTTTTATATAGTGTACAGAGTGTAGTATGTTGTAGTATAGTGTACAGAGTTTTATATAGTGTACAGAGTGTAGTATGTTGTAGTATAGTGTACAGAGTTTTATATAGTGTACAGAGTGTAGTATGTTGTAGTATAGTGTACAGAGTGTAGTATAGTGTACAGAGTGTAGTATAGTGTACAGAGTGTAGTATGTTGTAGTATAGTGTACAGAGTGTAGTATAGTGTACAGAGTGTAGTATAGTGTACAGAGTTTTATATAGTGTACAGAGTGTAGTATAGTGTACAGAGTTTTATATAGTGTACAGAGTGTAGTATGTTGTAGTATAGTGTACAGAGTTTTATATAGTGTACAGAGTGTAGTATGTTGTAGTATAGTGTACAGAGTTTTATATAGTGTACAGAGTGTAGTATGTTGTAGTATAGTGTACAGAGTTTTATATAGTGTACAGAGTGTAGTATGTTGTAGTATAGTGTACAGAGTGTAGTATAGTGTACAGAGTGTAGTATAGTGTACAGAGTGTAGTATGTTGTAGTATAGTGTACAGAGTGTAGTATAGTGTACAGAGTGTAGTATGTTGTAGTATAGTGTACAGAGTTTTATATAGTGTACAGAGTGTAGTATGTTGTAGTATAGTGTACAGAGTGTAGTATAGTGTACAGAGTGTAGTATAGTGTACAGAGTGTAGTATGTTGTAGTATAGTGTACAGAGTTTTATATAGTGTACAGAGTGTAGTATGTTGTAGTATAGTGTACAGAGTTTTATATAGTGTACAGAGTGTAGTATGTTGTAGTATAGTGTACAGAGTGTAGTATAGTGTACAGAGTGTAGTATGTTGTAGTATAGTGTACAGAGTTTTATATAGTGTACAGAGTGTAGTATGTTGTAGTATAGTGTACAGAGTTTTATATAGTGTACAGAGTGTAGTATGTTGTAGTATAGTGTACAGAGTGTAGTATAGTGTACAGAGTGTAGTATAGTGTACAGAGTGTAGTATGTTGTAGTATAGTGTACAGAGTTTTATATAGTGTACAGAGTGTAGTATGTTGTAGTATAGTGTACAGAGTTTTATATAGTGTACAGAGTGTAGTATGTTGTAGTATAGTGTACAGAGTGTAGTATGTTGTAGTATAGTGTACAGAGTTTTATATAGTGTACAGAGTGTAGTATGTTGTAGTATAGTGTACAGAGTGTAGTACAGTGTACAGAGTGTAGTATAGTGTACAGAGTGTAGTATGTTGTAGTATAGTGTACAGAGTTTTATATAGTGTACAGAGTGTAGTATGTTGTAGTATAGTGTACAGAGTGTAGTATAGTGTACAGAGTGTAGTATAGTGTACAGAGTGTAGTATGTTGTAGTATAGTGTACAGAGTTTTATATAGTGTACAGAGTGTAGTATGTTGTAGTATAGTGTACAGAGTGTAGTGTACAGAGTGTAGTATAGTGTACAGAGTGTAGTATGTTGTAGTATAGTGTACAGAGTGTAGTATAGTGTACAGAGTGTAGTATAGTGTACAGAGTGTAGTATAGTGTACAGAGTTTTATATAGTGTACAGAGTGTAGTATGTTGTTGTAGTATAGTGTACAGAGTTTTTATATAGTGTACAGAGTGTAGTATGTTGTAGTATAGTGTACAGAGTTTTATATAGTGTACAGAGTGTAGTATGTTGTAGTATAGTGTACAGAGTTTATATAGTGTACAGAGTTAGTATGTTGTAGTATAGTGTACAGAGTGTAGTATAGTGTACAGAGTGTAGTATAGTGTACAGAGTGTAGTATGTTGTAGTATAGTGTACAGAGTTTTTATATAGTGTACAGAGTGTAGTATGTTGTAGTATAGTGTACAGAGTTTTTATATAGTGTACAGAGTGTAGTATGTTGTAGTATAGTGTAACAGAGTGTAGTATGTTGTAGTATATAGTGTACAGAGTTTTATATAGTGTACAGAGTGTAGTATGTTGTAGTATAGTGTACAGAGTTTATATAGTGTACAGAGTGTAGTATGTTGTAGTATAGTGTACAGAGTTTTATATAGTGTACAGAGTGTAGTATGTTGTAGTATAGTGTACAGAGTTTTATAATAGTGTACAGAGTGTAGTATGTTGTAGTATAGTGTAACAGAGTTTTATATAGTGTACAGAGTGTAGTATGTTGTAGTATAGTGTACAGAGTGTAGTAGTGTAAGAGTGTACAGAGTGTAGTATAGTGTACAGAGTGTAGTATAGTGTACAGAGTGTAGTATGTTGTAGTATAGTGTACAGAGTGTAGTATAGTGTACAGAGTGTAGTATGTTGTAGTATAGTGTACAGAGTTTTATATAGTGTACAGAGTGTAGTATAGTGTACAGAGTTTATATAGTGTACAGAGTGTAGTATGTTGTAGTATAGTGTACAGAGTTTTATATAGTGTACAGAGTGTAGTATGTTGTAGTATAAGTGTACAGTAGTTTTATATAGTGTACAGAGTGTAGTATGTTGTAGTATAGTGTACAGAGTTTTATATAGTGTACAGAGTGTAGTATGTTGTAGTATAGTGTACAGAGTGTAGTATAGTGTACAGAGTGTTAGTATAGTGTACAAGAGTGTAGTATGTTGTAGTATAGTGTACAGAGTGTAGTATAGTGTACAGAGTGTAGTATAGTGTACAGAGTGTAGTATGTTGTAGTATAGTGTACAGAGTTTATATAGTGTACAGAGTGTAGTATGTTGTAGTATAGTGTACAGAGTGTAGTATAGTGTACAGAGTGTAGTATAGTGTACAGAGTGTAGTATGTTGTAGTATAGTGTACAGAGTTTTATATAGTGTACAGAGTGTAGTATTTTGTAGTATAGTGTACAGAGTTATTAGTGTACAGAGTGTAGTATAGTGTTACAGAGTGTAGTTATAGTGTACAGAGGTATATGTGTACAGAGGTAGTTGTTAGTATAGTGTACAGAGTTTTATATAGTGTACGAGTGTAGTATGTTGTAGTATAGTGTACAGAGTTTTTATATAGTGTACAGAGTGTAGTATGTTGTAGTATAGTGTACAGAGTTTTATATAGTGTACAGAGTGTAGTATGTTGTAGTATAGTGTACAGAGTTTTATATAGTGTACAGAGTGGTAGTTAGTGGGAAAAGAAGAGTGTAGTATGTTGTAGTATAGTGTACAGAGTGGTAGTATAGTGTACTAGAGTGTAGTTGTTGTAGTATAGGTGTAGCAGAGTTTATATAGTGTAAGTGTTGTAGTATAGTGTACAGAGTTTTATATAGTGTACAGAGTGTAGTATGTTGTACAGTATAGTGCTAGTAGTTTTATATAGTGTACAGGTGTAGTATTTATATAGTGTACAGAGTGTAGTATAGTGTACAGAGTTTATATAGTGTACAGAGTGTAGTATGTTGTAGTATAGTGTACAGAGTTGTAGTATAGTGTACAGAGTGTAGTATGTTGTAGTATAGTGTACAGAGTTTTATATAGTGTACAGAGTGTAGTATGTTGTAGTATAGTGTACAGAGTTTTATATAGTGTACAGAGTGTAGTATGTTGTAGTATAGTGTACAGAGTGTAGTATAGTGTACAGAGTGTAGTATAGTGTACAGAGTGTAGTATGTTGTAGTATAGTGTACAGAGTGTAGTATAGTGTACAGAGTGTAGTATGTTGTAGTATAGTGTACAGAGTTTATATAGTGTACAGAGTGTAGTATTGTAGTATAGTGTACAGAGTAGTATAGTGTACAGAGTGTAGTATAGTGTACAGAGTGTAGTATGTTGTAGTATAGTGTACAGAGTTTTATATAGTGTACAGAGTGTAGTATGTTGTAGTATAGTGTACAGAGTTTTATATAGTGTACAGAGTGTAGTATGTTGTAGTATAGTGTACAGAGTGTAGTATAGTGTACAGAGTGTAGTATGTTGTAGTATAGTGTACAGAGTTTATATAGTGTACAGAGTGTAGTATGTTGTAGTATAGTGTACAGAGTTTTATATAGTACAGAGTGTAGTATGTTGTAGTATAGTGTACAGATATAGTGTACAGAGTGTAGTATAGTGTACAGAGTGTAGTATGTTGTAGTATAGTGTACAGAGTTTTATATAGTGTACAGAGTGTAGTATGTTGTAGTATAGTGTACAGAGTTTTATATAGTGTACAGAGTGTAGTATGTTGTAGTATAGTGTACAGAGTGTAGTATAGTGTACAGAGTGTAGTATAGTGTACAGAGTGTAGTATGTTGTAGTATAGTGTACAGAGTTTTATATAGTGTACAGAGTGTAGTATGTTGTAGTATAGTACAGAGTTTATATGTGTACAGAGTGTAGTATGTTGTAGTATAGTGTACAGAGTGTAGTATAGTGTACAGAGTGTAGTATGTTGTAGTATAGTGTACAGAGTTTTATATAGTGTACAGAGTGTAGTATGTTGTAGTATAGTGTACAGAGTTTTATATAGTGTACAGAGTGTAGTATGTTGTAGTATAGTGTACAGAGTGTAGTATGTTGTAGTATAGTGTACAGAGTTTTATATAGTGTACAGAGTGTAGTATGTTGTAGTATAGTGTACAGAGTGTAGTACAGTGTACAGAGTGTAGTATAGTGTACAGAGTGTAGTATGTTGTAGTATAGTGTACAGAGTTTTATATAGTGTACAGAGTGTAGTATGTTGTAGTATAGTGTACAGAGTGTAGTATAGTGTACAGAGTGTAGTATAGTGTACAGAGTGTAGTATGTTGTAGTATAGTGTACAGAGTTTTATATAGTGTACAGAGTGTAGTATGTTGTAGTATAGTGTACAGAGTGTAGTGTACAGAGTGTAGTATAGTGTACAGAGTGTAGTATGTTGTAGTATAGTGTACAGAGTGTAGTATAGTGTACAGAGTGTAGTATAGTGTACAGAGTGTAGTATAGTGTACAGAGTTTTATATAGTGTACAGAGTGTAGTATGTTGTAGTATAGTGTACAGAGTTTTATATAGTGTACAGAGTGTAGTATGTTGTAGTATAGTGTACAGAGTTTTATATAGTGTACAGAGTGTAGTATGTTGTAGTATAGTGTACAGAGTTTATATAGTGTACAGAGTGTAGTATGTTGTAGTATAGTTACAGAGTGTAGTATAGTGTACAGAGTGTATATAGTGTACAGAGTGTAGTATGTTGTAGTATAGTGTACAGAGTTTTATATAGTGTACAGAGTGTAGTATGTTGTAGTATAGTGTACAGAGTATAGTGTACAGAGTGTAGTATGTTAGTATAGTGTACAGAGTGTAGTATGTGTAGTATAGTGTACAGAGTTTATATAGTGTACAGAGTGTAGTATGTTGTAGTATAGTGTACAGAGTGTAGTATAGTGTACAGAGTGTAGTATAGTGTACAGAGTGTAGTATGTTGTAGTATAGTGTACAGAGTTTTATATAGTGTACAGAGTGTAGTATGTTGTAGTATAGTGTACAGAGTGTAGTATAGTGTACAGAGTGTAGTATAGTGTACAGAGTGTAGTATGTTGTAGTATAGTGTACAGAGTTTTATATAGTGTACAGAGTGTAGTATGTTGTAGTATAGTGTACAGAGTGTAGTGTACAGAGTGTAGTATAGTGTACAGAGTGTAGTATGTTGTAGTATAGTGTACAGAGTGTAGTGTACAGAGTGTAGTATAGTGTACAGAGTGTAGTATGTTGTAGTATAGTGTACAGAGTGTAGTGTACAGAGTGTAGTATAGTGTAGAGTGTAGTATGTTGTAGTATAGTGTACAGAGTTTTATATAGTGTACAGAGTGTAGTATGTTGTAGTATAGTGTACAGAGTGTAGTATAGTGTACAGAGTGTAGTATAGTGTACAGAGTGTAGTATGTTGTAGTATAGTGTACAGAGTTTTATATAGTGTACAGAGTGTAGTATGTTGTAGTGTAGTGTACAGAGTGTACTATAGTGTACAGAGTGTAGTCTAGTGTACAGAGTGTAGTATGTTGTAGTATAGTGTACAGAGTGTAGTGTACAGAGTGTAGTATAGTGTACAGAGTGTATGTTGTAGTATAGTGTACAGAGTGTAGTGTACAGAGTGTAGTATAGTGTACAGAGTGTAGTATGTTGTAGTATAGTGTACAGAGTTTTATATAGTGTACAGAGTGTAGTATGTTGTAGTATAGTGTACAGAGTGTAGTATAGTGTACAGAGTGTAGTATAGTGTACAGAGTGTAGTATGTTGTAGTATAGTGTACAGAGTGTAGTGTACAGAGTGTAGTATAGTGTACAGAGTGTAGTATGGTGTAGTATAGTGTACAGAGTGTAGTATGGTGTACAGAGTGTAGTATGGTGTAGTATAGTGTACAGAGTGTAGTATGGTGTATGTAAGATGTGGTACAGAGTGTAGTATGTGTACAGAGTGTAGTATGGTAGTATAGTGTCAGAGTGTAGTATGTGTACAGAGTGTTATAGTGTACAGAGTGTAGTATAGTGTACAGAGTGTAGTTAGTGTACAGAGTGTAGTATGTTGTAGTATAGTGTACAGAGTGTAGTGTACAGAGTGTGTATAGTGTACAGAGTGTGTATGTTATAGTGTATAGTGTACAGAGTGTAGTATAGTGTACAGAGTGTAGTATTTGTAGTATAGTGTACAGAGTTTTATATAGTGTACAGAGTGTAGTATGTTGTAGTATAGTGTACAGAGTGTAGTATAGTGTACAGAGTGTAGTATAGTGTACAGAGTGTAGTATGTTGTAGTATAGTGTACAGAGTTTTATATAGTGTACAGAGTGTAGTATGTTGTAGTGTAGTGTACAGAGTGTACTATAGTGTACAGAGTGTAGTCTAGTGTACAGAGTGTAGTATGTTGTAGTATAGTGTACAGAGTGTAGTGTACAGAGTGTAGTATAGTGTACAGAGTGTATGTTGTAGTATAGTGTACAGAGTTTTATATAGTGTACAGAGTGTAGTATGTTGTAGTATAGTGTACAGAGTTTTATATAGTGTACAGAGTGTAGTGTACAGAGTGTAGTATAGTGTACAGAGTGTAGTATGTTGTAGTATAGTGTACAGAGTTTTATATAGTGTACAGAGTGTAGTATGTTGTAGTATAGTGTACAGAGTGTAGTATAGTGTACAGAGTGTAGTATGTTGTAGTATAGTGTACAGAGTTTTATATAGTGTACAGAGTGTAGTATGTTGTAGTATAGTGTACAGAGTGTAGTATAGTGTACAGAGTGTAGTATAGTGTACAGAGTGTAGTATAGTGTACAGAGTGTAGTATGTTGTAGTATAGTGTACAGAGTGTAGTGTACAGAGTGTAGTATAGTGTACAGAGTGTAGTATGGTGTAGTATAGTGTACAGAGTGTAGTATGGTGTACAGAGTGTAGTATGGTGTAGTATAGTGTACAGAGTGTAGTATAGTGTACAGAGTGTAGTATGGTGTAGTATAGTGTACAGAGTGTAGTATAGTGTACAGAATGTAGTATGGTGTAGGATAGTGTACAGAGTGTAGTATGGTGTAGTATAGTGTACAGAGTGTAGTATGGTGTAGTATAGTGTACAGAGTGTAGTATGGTGTAGTATAGTGTACAGAGTGTAGTATAGTGTACAGAATGTAGTATGGTGTAGGATAGTGTACAGAGTGTAGTATGGTGTAGTATAGTGTACAGAGTGTAGTATAGTGTACAGAGTGTAGTATGCTGTAGTATAGTGTACAGAGTGTAGTATAGTGTACAGAGTGTAGTATGGTGTAGTATAGTGTACAGAGTGTAGTATAGTGTACAGAGTGTAGTATGTATAGTGTAGTAGTGTAGTATAGTGTACAGAGTAGTATAGTGTACAGAGTGTAGTATGTGTAGTATAGTGTACAGAGTGTAGTATAGTGTACAGAGTGTAGTATAGTGTACAGAGTAGTATAGTGTACAGAGTGTAGAGTTAGTGTACAGGTATAGTGTACAGAGTGTAGTATGGTGTAGTATAGTGTACAGAGTGTAGTATAGTTTACAGAGTGTAGTATAGTGTACAGAGTTTTATATAGTGTACAGAGTGTAGTATGGTGTAGTATAGTGTACAGAGTGTAGTATAGTGTACAGAGTGTAGTACGGTGTAGTATAGTGTACAGAGTGTAGTATGGTGTAGTATAGTGTACAGAGTGTAGTGTACAAAGTGTAGTATAGTGTACAGAGTGTAGTATAGTGTACAGAGTGTAGTATGGTGTAGTATAGTGTACAGAGTGTAGTATGGTGTACAGAGTGTAGTATAGTGTACAGAGTTTTATATAGTGTACAGAGTGTAGTATAGTGTACAGAGTGTAGTATAGTGTAGTATAGTGTACAGATTGTAGTATAGTGTACAGAGTGTAGTATAGTGTACAGAGTGTAGGTTGTAGTATAGTGTACAGAGTTTTATATAGTGTACAGAGTGTAGTATGTTGTAGTATAGTGTACAGAGATAGTGTACAGTGTAGTGTACAGAGTGTAGTATAGTGTACAGAGTGTAGTATGTGTAGTATAGTGTACAGAGTTTTATAGTGTACAGAGTGTAGTATGTGTAGTATAGTGTACAGAGTGTAGTATAGTGTACAGAGTGTAGTATGTTGTAGTATAGTGTACAGAGTTTTATATAGTGTACAGAGTGTAGTATGTTGTAGTATAGTGTACAGAGTGTAGTATAGTGTACAGAGTGTAGTATAGTGTACAGAGTGTAGTATAGTGTACAGAGTGTAGTATGTTGTAGTATAGTGTACAGAGTGTAGTGTACAGAGTGTAGTATAGTGTACAGAGTGTAGTATGGTGTAGTATAGTGTACAGAGTGTAGTATGGTGTACAGAGTGTAGTATGGTGTAGTATAGTGTACAGAGTGTAGTATAGTGTACAGAGTGTAGTATGGTGTAGTATAGTGTACAGAGTGTAGTATAGTGTACAGAATGTAGTATGGTGTAGGATAGTGTACAGAGTGTAGTATGGTGTAGTATAGTGTACAGAGTGTAGTATGGTGTAGGATAGTGTACAGAGTGTAGTATGGTGTAGTATAGTGTACAGAGTGTAGTATGGTGTAGTATAGTGTACAGAGTGTAGTATAGTGTACAGAATGTAGTATGGTGTAGGATAGTGTACAGAGTGTAGTATGGTGTAGTATAGTGTACAGAGTGTAGTATAGTGTACAGAGTGTAGTATGCTGTAGTATAGTGTACAGAGTGTAGTATAGTGTACAGAGTGTAGTATGGTGTAGTATAGTGTACAGAGTGTAGTATAGTGTACAGAGTGTAGTATGGTGTATAGAGTGTAGTATGGTGTAGTATAGTGTACAGAGTGTAGTATAGTGTACAGAGTGTAGTATGGTGTAGTATAGTGTACAGAGTGTAGTATAGTGTACAGAGTGTAGTATAGTGTACAGAGTGTAGTATAGTGTACAGAGTGTACAGAGTGTAGTGTACAGAGTGTAGTATAGTGTACAGAGTGTAGTATGTGTAGTA
>JBCEWE010000667.1:0-107048 GCA_039877035.1 Silurus lanzhouensis
ATATATATATATATATATATATATATATATATATAATATATATATATATATATATATCACAGTGAGACTTGGTTGACCAGTGTTTAGCTATTCCTAAAGCTGTTTTTCTGTGAGCAATATATCACACAACTCTGACTCTGCCTTTAAATCTGCCCAACCGCTTTTTTCCTGTTTACCTTTTGATGGTGTGGAAAACTCACAGACATTTTGGCTTTCTTTGAAATTTCTGCACTTTCAAGGGTTTAGAATAGTCTGTCTATCCTTCTTTGTTAATTTCATTTGTCTGTCAGTACAGTACTTTACAAATAATTGCGGGTGAGGGTGTAGTATCACAGTCTGTTCCTACACTGCTTTTAAATGGACAGAAGGCCTTTTTGTATAACTCTAATATTAATTTTTTTTTTTCTTTCGACTGCTCCATTAGGGGTCGCCACAGCTGATCATTGGTCTCCATGCTTCTCCATGCTCCTCTGGCACAAAAGCAATAGCGCCCTCTAGGGCCCCAAAATACGTTGGTCACAGAATCTGTGTAACACCGGCAATTATCTTCTGGGGTCGACAATCGCGCCGGCGCGTTTTTTTGGCGTTTTTTCCTCATAACGCTGAAACTAACTTAAAATTCTCTGTCTTTTTTTATCATACAGATAAGAGCAATACAGCATTCGAAACTGTAAAGGGTCTATTTTATTTGTAAACACTCATAAAACCACAACAAAAACGTTGTGCTTTTGTAAAAATAAAGAAAACAGACAGAGGGCGCTCTCTGCCATCTCTGTCATCTCTCTTTACAGACACATACATAAAGCAACCTGAATCTCAGTAAATATTTGCCTCACAGACATAATACATATATGAATAGAAAGCTCAAAATGTCTAAATCGACATCAAAATATTCTCTTATTCTGAAATCCGTATGAAAGAAAAAGAGGTACAGTTTTTTTGGTATCACCTCATTAACTGTCCGTGTGAAAACATAGCAAAGTTCCGTTTGGTGTCCTGATGATTTACCTAATTTAAAACACCATAATTACTTTAAAACATCTACAAGAATATTTTGTCTTTGTGCTCTATGCTGAGTTTGGTTTCACTAATAATAAACATACATTTGCATAAAGCATTAATATTTGTCCATGTCATGTTGATTAGAGTATTTACAAACTTGAAAAGTATGTATTTAAGGTACATTTAGAACATAAAAAATGTGCGATTGAGTTGCGATTAGTCGTTAGTTAACTCGTGACAATTATGTGATTATTCGCGATTAAATGTTTGCCTAATATTATTATAAGGTAAGGTCCAGTTACCAGCGTGACATTAAAATAGGTAGTAGTAAAGGCTACTTTTTACTTAAATACATGTCAGAGCCCAAACTTCTTTACTTTAATTTGAATAAAAAAGTAAAGTCAGTATTTCAACTTTCACCAGAGTATTTTAAAACATGAGTATCTGTAAATGAGGGCATTCTAAAACTTTTGTTCGGTGCTGGAAGTTCTTCTGTAAGAGTCAAAAACTATTTACTGAACTCTCCTAGTTATTCCCTATACAATTCCTGTGTTTGTCTTTTATCTGACTACATATAAACAAAAGGAACACACGTTTTCAAACTTTTTCATAGTTAAAGTGTTATATTTCACATTTATATGAGAAAGTGACTGGAGTGACTAAATAAAATGTATTATTAATTCTTACTGCAAAGGATTCAACGTTCACACCAATGCTAATGTAAATGCTTTACACTTTTTTCAAACGTATCCACATCTAATGGCAACAATGAATTTGTAATACATTCTCAAAATTATTTAAAGGTTTAAAAAAACTGATCAAACTGAAATGTATTCAGACTAATAATCAAATTTTGACACTGGCATTGAGTGTACATTTTAATTAAAAAGTTACATATTCAAAATGCACTTTAATATATTTACTAAATACATACAAATAAATCATTTTTAAAACATCAAATAATTCAATCTGTTTGCTATGACTGTTTTTTGGTACAGGTAATCAATGTGAATCTGTCCAATACTGGACACTAAAATTAAAAGCACCATTATTTACAAGTATTTATTTATAATCATTTTTGTGATTGGTGAAATAAATGTGAGTAAAATGTCATATACCAAAATTCTCTGGAGAACAATTGCAGCATGTGATATACAATACATTGCATTGCTAATTTCACTGAAATTTGCTCTTGCTTTAAAAATATAAAACAAATAATAAGACGATTCTATCATATAAGCGCATTGTATCCTAGAGTGTTGCTGATAAAAGAAAATAAATCTTTTGCAATTTTCAAAACGTTATGATTTTATCAGCACATCACCTCTCGTGATTATATAACCTTATCAGCACAGAATGGCCTTTTTTATTAAATGGATTAGTGTCTATTAATTTTTGTTATGCAAGTACATGTAAGAATATTTTTTACAAAAGTTCATAGAAACTCAATGTACTGAATGTTTTAGAACCGGGACTTGTGCCAAGGTTGAGTGCAGTTTAATGAGAGTGGGGTGGACCCTAGTACAAAGATAGAATGGGCAGATAAACTTGGGCCGGTTTCTCATCAACGCCTTGGGTGGTTCCATGAAATTCCGGAGTAAGAACGTGAGCTTTAAGGATGGATTGGACTGTAGTTAATGTCAACAGTCTGCTACACTGACTCAGGAATACAGTTCGCTTCTGATCATCATCACTGCACCCCGCAACATTGTATATCTGCTTCAAATGGACATTTGGTGTCACCCAGATGAGGATGGGTTCCCTCTTGAGTCTGGTTCCTCTCAAGGTTTCTTCCTTAGGCCATCTCGGGGAGTTTTTCCTTGCCACAGTTGCTCATCAGGGACAAACTTACTTACAAAGAACATATTTACTTTTAATCACCACATTATCTGTGTTAAAAGCGCTATACAAATAAAATGAATTGAATAAACAGGTTGGAGTGACAAGAAAGCATGCGCAAGGAGCTTTCTAGAAAACTAAAATGCTGAGCAAAGAACTGAGACAGGAGAGGAACTTTAATAGAATGTGGGAGATTTATCACAGGTGGCGACAATATGAAATCAAGGAAGGATAAAGGAACACACTGCTGACATCTGGTGGGCAGACAAAAGAATGACAAAAACAAAAAGGCATATTCCAGACAAAGTGTGGTCAGTATATCTTAAAAGTAGTCCAACAAAGGTGAACCAGTCAACATGGTCATTTGAATATAGAACGAGAAGGCTGGCGTGTGTGGTCCAATCCAACAGACAAGCTACTGTAACTCAAACTGCTGAAGAAGATAATGTTGTTAATGCTTGACAAGTCAGGACTGTTTTGGCAGCAAAAGGGGGACCAACACAATATTAGGCAGGTGGTCATAATAGTATACCTGATCGATGGCCATAAAAGTTATTGTCTGGTTGGTGTAAATTGCATCACTGGGAGATGGCCAAAGATGGCTAAATTAGTAATATGAGTATGAATATAAAACATTTTTTAGACAAAAAAAATACACATAAATATGGGAGTATTAATTCTTTCCATTGTTATTTTATTTTTTTCAACTACACTGCAATCAAATTTCCAACCCATTTTTATTTACAAATTCTTGCCTATACTCATACATTTATACAGTATGCTCTTAATAATACATTCATGTGAATTTCAAAAAAGTAATTAACATAATTGTAGCATTTGAAACAAATAGGTAAAAATGCAAAAAAGTGATGAAAAATATTAGTTAGATTAGAATGTACATAACATTTTACTCTTCGTGTAATAATATTGTAAACATATAGATATAATGTTTATTGGAAACTGTTCAACACTAAAATATCCACAATAAAAGTTTAGCAAGAATAACATTATAAACATTTTATATAGAAAGTAAAAGCACTCATTTTTCAATACAATGAAAAAACACCTGTTCAATAGCATGAATTCTATAATTGTGAATGTTTTCGTTGTTATATTGTTTAGTTGCTGCAATATTTTAGCAGTTTGTCTTATTTAATATTAAAGTTATTCTTCAGGCTGATAAGAGCCTGCTCTTTAGTGATTCTCTTCCATTCTTCTGGATAATCAGCGGGTTCTGCGTTATACTGTTTGGCAAAGTTGTCATTAAATTTCACCATCACATATTTCCAGTAACTGGAGGTCTGCATAGATGTGTCAGGGGAAATATTCCAGTCTGGGTAGTACTTCCTGTAGTCTTTGGAGGGATGAGGTTGGAAATTTGTTTCATAACTTCGAAATATTCCTTTCCCATGTACACTAGATGTACATATCTCTTCACAGAGAGAATTAGTCTCTGCATATACAAAACCACAAGTCCTTTTGGTCTATGAAGGCCTGCATGGTGGATTTGGTGTTTTCTTCCTCCCGCTTCGCATGGTGTTTTGCAAAAAGGGCACTTCCTTCCACATCCAAAAACCCTCCTGTAGAGCTCACTTTGGGGCTTCACAGACACATTGCTTAGTGTCTCTTTGACATCAGTAAGCCTGAAGATTTCATCTGTTAACTGTCGTTTCATTTCATTTATACTTTCATAGAGACTTTTGAGAAAGGGAGTGCAAAAGCTTGTATTTTGAAAAAGAACCCCTTCTACTGTATTCGTGGATATAAAGATAACACAGCGCATGGATTTGCAAAAGTTTTGGATAAACCTTGTTGTACCGCTTGCAGTATTGGGCAAAGTAGAGCCATTTTCATCAAGCTTAGAGGCTTCCAATGCTTTCATGATCTCTTTCATTATGATGTCCAACTTCTTCATTTTTAAATTTGGCAGAGATATGTCTTTGGAAAGGCATTTAACGATATGATTGTATATCCAATCTTTGACATAAGCATTATATTGTAAGATGTACTTTCTGAAATCATCAAAGTTAGATTTTTCCAGTAGCTCCTTTTGCATGGTGTATTGAAACAGCACTCGAGAACTGTACTCAGATGGGTTGTTCAGCAAAACTGCATCAACAATGTCGGGTCCGAGGGACTTGTCAATGTATTCAGCCACTGCTGGCTTTAGACAGAGCTGAGTGAAGTCTTGTGCTTTTCTATGGCACTGGTCCTTCTCTCTGTACAAATCAATGAAATCAGAGAGATATTTTCTCTTAAATCTCTGCAAATATTTCAAGGGATCCTGCTGACTGAGGAACTTTTTGTGCATCTCATAGAATGTCCGAGAAGCAATGCCACAAATGTGCAATTTAAGGTCAAGTTCAAATTTAGTATTCACGTATGAATGCTCATTTTGAGCTGTTCATCAATTTCCATCAGCACATCTTTTGTAAATGTACTTTGGTAATCACATTTTTCTTGTGCATGCTGTTGAATGGTTTTACTAGAAAACTTAATTATCCCATTTGCAATGTTCTCTAGCTCTTGTTTTGCACTACGCTGTGTGAAGAAACTTTGTATTTTCTTTTCCAGTTTTACATGTTTGTCTTTGACCTGGAATTCTCCTTGCCCATACTGTGTCAAATCTTGAATTTTGTGCAAGTCTTCCATGACTTTGCGATTTCCAAAACTTTCACGTAGTTGCTTCAAAATAATTGCAGGAACATCCACTTCTTTCAGACCAGTGATGCTTGCCATCTTCCTAGTCCACATTTTCTCAAACTCTGCAGTGAGCTCTTCATCAGACACCTCATCTCTGCGATGTTTGAAATTTTGCAGTAGTTGAAGGACTTGGCACTCAATCATTGCCGTTTGCTTTCTGTGGATGTCTGCTAATTTCTTCTTGTTACCTCTCATCTCAAGAGCAGCAGCTAATCTTTTTTGCACTTCAGCTTTCATTTCACTCTCCAGACCTTTGACGCCATTAGTAAAATCAGCTTTGTACTTTTCCATCATGCTTACCTGACGGTCTTTCTTTTTGTAGTACTCTTTAAGTTTTGTATTCATTGTATTTGCTTGCATGGAAACCTCTTTATATGCTTTCTTTTCAAGAAGCTCGACAGCCTCAGCATTACCACTTGTGTCACTGTTAGATATTTGAACTAATTCAGTTGTTAGCATGGACTGAATACATCTCCTGAAAGACCACTCCCAGTCTGAAAACTCTTTGCAAAGGTTGTCATAGGCTTGGGCTACAAGTGTGTTCCTGAAACTAAAAATGAAGTTCTCAAACTTCACAGCCTTCCACAAACTACTCATCCATTGCAGGAACTCTGGGATCTGTGAGGGTTCTTTATCCTTTCTAGCTTTAAGGACCCCCAAGAGGGTTTTCTTAAATTCAAGAACTGCCACACTGTAGCCTGTATTTACTGGTGCCATTGGTGGTGTGCCATGCCATAGGCCTGGTATATACCAGTTGTTCTTTTCCACATCATAATCCAAGACATCTGTGAATTTTTTTATGTTAGGCTTTTTTTCCATCTCTGCTGCAATCATTGTCATCTCATTTAGTTGGTACATGAGCTGTTTTCGTTCAGTCAGGGTTTTGTTGTATGCTGAAACACCACCAACATTTTGGTGAACAAAATGGCAGACAGTTTTTTTTCCAACTTCCTTCATCCGTAAAAAAGCATGAACTGCAATCTGCAAGACATCTTTCATCTCTGTGGAATTCTCCATAGCTATATTGATGATGGTTATGTCACTGAGACCAATCACAAATGTAGCCAGTTCATTGTCATGCTCATAACTGTCTGCAGTTGTGCCAGTGCTGGTGATTTCAAACCCTCTGTATCAATCAGAAGGACAAAGTCACAAAGTAATTCCTCTTTCAAGTCATTATCCACTGGAAGGAAAATCATGTATGCCCCACGTGTGCATCGACCACTGCCCACTGCAAACTGAACTCCAAACATGGTGTTGAGCAATGTGATTTACCAGTACTCTGAACCCCTAACACAGTCAGAACCAGCAAACGGCTCTTCTGTCCAACCATCCTGTGAAGCTGTATGAGAACATTGCTTACCCATTTCTCTGGGATATTTGAGGCATCCCCATCTAGGAGTTCAAGTGGAAACCCAGCTAGAAGCATTTTGGCAGCCAGTTTAGGAAGATTAAGGATTTTGTCTGGTATTTTATTTGAACCAATGAAGTGGCCTCATAGATTTGTCCATTTCTCTCATGTAGTGCTCTATGCCAAGTGAACAATCAAGAAGTTCCTGGTCTAATTTGGCCAATGCTTGCTTTGTCTTTCTTTTGGTCATAATCTTTGTATTTGCGTCGAAGGTTAGATATGTGTTTGCGTGATTGCATGTCCAGTTTTAGTCCCATCCACTTCAGAAAGAAGGCGCGCTCAGTATCATCAGACATCAACAAAGTATCTATAAAGATCTCCATTGTTGATGTCATTTTGTACTGACTTTGGTCTGTTCCAAATGTCATCTTTTTCCTGTTGAAGTTGAACTTTATATTTCTCCAAGCTCATTTCTCCTGAATTCTTTAATCTGCACATCTCCTTTTCTATTTTAGCCAGCCTTTTCCAATTTTCACCTTGTAATGGCAACTGTGTCTTTTTATAGTCTGTTACTGGATGAACTCCAATAGTTTTCATGACTTTCTCTGCACTTGCTTCTGCTGATACACAGGCTTTACTTTGAATCTCATCAATGGCAAGACCTAACTCCTGAGCAGTCTTCTTCATGGAATCAATGCTTAATGATCCTTGACTTCCACTTAGAACAGTCTTAATGGTAGAATTTATCATTTTTTGCGAATGCAGCCAAATTCACTTTTTGGTTTTTCAGAATGATGTGATCTCTTTCCACTTGCAGAGCATTAATTACTTCTCAATGGATGACTTCACAGTCTGGTTCATATTTCTCTGTGAGTTGACCACAAGAAATATTTCGGGTTTTATTCCTCGTAAAGAGGCCAACAACCGTTGCTCATTTTCATCAGCACTGTCCAGGAACACAAAGAGAGCTGCTGATACCTTTGCGAGGAATCTGAATTGTGTTTCAAAAGTACTAGCATCTCTCTTAAATTAGCAATAGCCACTGCATCAGGAAAAACATCAATGCTTTCGTTCCCAGATGGAAGATTCCAGCATATTTCAACCATGCCATTAGAAATTAGCCTCGAAGCAGATCCTCCAATCATTTCTCGATGACAAAAGAAGTCATGCTGCTGCTCTGAATTGTTAAGCACTTGGTTCAAAATGTGTGACTTGGACAAGCTGCAGTTATTTAACCTCACAAAAGATATCAAGGGAATTTTTGCATGAACAACACTGTTCTCAACAAACTCCTTAGACTCTGACATTGAATGGGGGCGCCATTCTTTCATGATACATCTATGAGCCCATAACATGAAAGTGCACTGATTATGTGCTCCTTGAGGCAACAACAGTGGTGTCGCAAACTGGCACATTGACATTTTCAGTGCCATTTCTTGCTGAAGAAAACGATCTGCACAAAAGAAGAGGGCAGTGTGAAGATCTAAAAGGTTTAGATCATTGTCCTCTTCACTAAACAAGTCATTTGTTGCATAATTTTCACAAAGTGCAGATAGTACAGATCTTGATTTTGAATTAACCATTAGTAACTTTCTTAGGAAGGCCCATGGTATTGCTTGCAGTGAGTCAATCTCTTCATTGGACACAGTAGCACTGTTAATTTCCAGTAAAGTTCTTAGTGTCAGTTTGTTTGGGTAGTAGTTTTCAAGTCCCAGTGTTTTCAAAAATGAAATCGGTTCACCTGAAAATAGAGACATTTTATTTTAATTTCTGTTTATATAAATGGTATGTGCATTTACTTGCATTAAAATATCCTTGATCAAATATTTTATAAAAGAATACAATATTTCATGTCAAGTCAATAAGCTTTTATTGTCATTTCAACCATATACGTATACAACCCTGGTGCTACATTCTGACTCCTAATTTAGTTTCTAGTTATGCTGTTCGTGAAGAACTAAGTCTTTATTATTTGTTTGCAGTCTCTGCAATTAGCTGAAGGATGGTGCACTTTTGGCTTTAAGTGTAACATTAGTGTTTTAAATCTGATGGAAGTGCTTGCGAAAATTGAATACAAAGGCTGAGATTCAGGGGTCTTAAGGCAACAATGAGAAGTCTTTAACTCTCAAGATGTATTGGGTGATGTAGGACACAATATTTTGCGTTTATAAAATTTTGCCAATTTTTTCTCAATGTTGCTCTAGTCTAAATACTTATGTGTTGCTCTAATCTATATACTTGTTATACTGAACCAAGGGCCATGAAAGACTGCTTGGGTGTGGAGAAACAAGTAAAATATCACTGTAGCTCATCAATAGTGGTAGAGCAAGTGGTGGTTTGTGTGGCCCCCGGGACCATCCACCATCTGAAGAGTTTTAGTCGGTATTCAAAGTCAATTAGTTGCTGGTATATATTAGGTATTCTTCTTCTTTCGCCTTAGGGGTCACCACAGTGGATCATCTGACTCCATACCCCCCCCCCCCCCCCCCCCGTCCCCGACATCTGCCTTTTTCACACCAACTACCTGCATGTTTTCTCTCACCACATCCATAAACCTTCTCCTTGGCATTCCTTTTTTCCTCCTTCCTTCAGCATTCTCCTACCGATATAACCCTTATCACTCCTCTGCACATGTCTAAACCATCTCATTCTTGCCTTCCTCACCTTGTCTCCAAAACGTCTTACATGCGTTGTCCCTCTAATAAACTCATTTCTAATCCTGGCCATCGTCGTCACTCCTAACGAAACCTTTACATCTTCAGCTCTGCTACCTCCAGCTCCACCTTCTGTCTTTTACTCAATGCACTGTCTCTAAACCATACAACATCGCAGGTCTCACCACAGTCCTATAAACTTTCTCTTGCAGATACCCTTTTATCGCAAATCACTCCTGCCACTCTTCTCCAGTTGGCTAACCCGGGCCTCGACCGATCCGGTATGAACTTCTTATTCGTGATCCGCATATTCGATTTGGCACGTTTTATGCTGGATGCCCTTCCTAACGCAACCCTCCCCATTTATCTGGACTTGGGACCGGCACTATTGGCTTGTGCAATGGCTGGGTTGTATGTTTTAGGTATATAAAGTGGATTAAATCTAAATTTATACCTACATGTAAATTATTACATTTTATAAGATTAAAAAAATGCATATGAAAAAGTGCTGAGAGGTGAGGGTGAATATTGACAGAAACAATGTAGGACTGGCCTAGTCCTATGATTTTACATGGCAGTGCAGGCACCTCAAGGTATGCCATGTGTCTTTTTCTCCTTGGACACCTTGTGGCAATAACTTTGGAGCAGCAGTTGGAAGGAAGACTTAATTGATTAATTGCTCATAATGCTTATTAATGAAATGATGTGCATAGTCAGGACACTCAAACAGAAAAAAAAAATTATGTCCAAAAAGGCACAGAACATTTTTATGCCGTAAGCCTCAAATCGAAACAACTGTTTATTTCCTTCTTTTATGCCATACCTCTAAGCTGGTTGGAGTCCCTCTGTGCTGATCCTGGTTGTGGTCCCCAGTCTTTTGTTATACATAAAATAATACAATGTTTAATTAAAGACACATAGCAAGGAAATATATATATAGCAGTTAGTAGTATAATCAGCTGCAAATGCAATGACATATCCGCATATGTAAAAAAATTTGCAAAGCAAAATTATTTCAGATATATATTATTGTCAAAAAATGCTAATACATACTTTTGTTGACATCTCTGTTATTAGCCATGTTTCTTTAACAATAGGTTGTTTTACAAAGCTTCGAACACAGATTTTTAGAAGTACCTGAGGGCAAAATTATAAAGAATATGATTTAGTTTGTCTGTCCAAACAAGGTTTGCTTTTAACCCTAAAAAGGTATCACCAAATTTCTTGTTGGCATCTTGGAGGAGCTCTAGTAGTCTGCCACAGGGAGCTGTGTGAAAAATACAGACACACACTTCATAGTGTGTCTGCAAACAATCCATAGTTTATTTTAAATGTTCAAACACATGAATGGAAAACAGCAAAAAATATAATCAGAAAAGCTCAGGTCCCAAAAAACACAAACCCGGAGCAAAATCAGTTCACAATACAAGGAAGGACTACTATAACTATAACTGAGAAAATACACAAAGTCGAAACAGAAACAGCAAGGCAAAAAATATCAAAAACAAGAATGTATTAAGGAAACTCAGGAAAAAAAAAGACAACAAAAATAACTAGGGAAATGAACCACACAGCATAGCAACAAAACGCCACAAAAAGGAAACTAGAGTAAGTCCCAGGCCAAGCTCCAGCCAGAGGCCAATAAGGTGGTCTCCCAAATCATGCCCACACCCAAGGCAGACTCTTATGACTTCTGAATAGCTGAGGTGGACAAGGTGTCAAATGCTCACATTTGAGCCTGATGAGGCATGGACAATGTCTATGTCAGGACCCAAGATATATTGTAAGCAATTGTTTACTGCCAAGGAGAACATTAGAGGTTTTGAGATTGGAAGAAATAATTATATATTTTTAAGTGCACCCAAATAGTTTTTACAATTCTTTTGTAATTTTAGTTCAATAGATAGTAGCATTTGTTTGTTTCCTCACTTTTTCTTAGTGAAACGAAGGATTAGCTGTGACCACACCATAATTTCTGTAACCAGGTGCACACATTATTATTTTTGTCTAATGAATCTGTTACACAACATTTAAGCATTTAAACATTTGATCTCACCAAGGATGTGAAACAATTGAAATTGTATATATATTTTTGCAACTTCTTACAAATACTTTTCCACAAGAAAAATTCAAACACAAATCCACTTAACCTTTCGTGCGCATTTTGTATACAAAAATAAACAATAAATATAATTTGATATAATATAATATAATATAATATAATATAATATAATATAATATAATATAATGTAATATAATAATATAATAATACATTGTGGAAGCTCTGCTGCATTCCTATCTATGTGTGTTTACACTTTATGCATTCTTTGTAGTGTGTGGTGTTTTGTTCTATTGTATACAGACTATAAATAAGACAATAAAACTCATTCAGCTAGACTTTACAGTGTCAGAAAGACTGTAATCCAGTATGTGATCTGTTACACTAAGCAGTTTTGAGCAGGCAGAAAAAAAGGACTATTGGAATCTTTTACTTATATAATGAATATATTTGTTTAATAGTCCATTTGATAATGCTAATTAAATTGGACATATTTAGTGTACTTTTTAATTCTGTGTCTCTTAAAATTACCCAACATTTAGTAGCTAATTGTTTTGTAGAACATATATTTATACAGGAGTATAGTGTGTCATTCAAACATGATAACATTTTACAGATATACAATTTCTTTGTTTTCATCATGCAAAGGAAAAAAAAATATTACAGGGTTTTAATAAGCTTAAACAAGTGGAAAATAATTTATAATTATTATATATATATATATATATATATATATACATACAAATAATAAATAAATAATATAAAAGAATATTTGAAGTACTTTTTTTAGCATTGCTTACCACATTTAATGAATTAAAGGATGAGTTCCCATGCTGATGCTTGTATCAGCTTTGTTATTGCTGCTGCAGTATTTATATTCACTAGACTGTTCTGATAGCATCCATTCTGAAAATGTGCAGAGCAGGTTTTTCAAGTTTACACAATAGTAAGATAGGATCTGGTCATGGTACATGCCTAAATGACTTGATTGCAATGACTGAACCTTTCACCCACAGGTTATCAACCCTTGATTACACATTTTGCACAATTAAAATAAGGTAAAATTATTGCTATAGTATAGTAATCATATTAGGTTTTTTACGTAGTAAAATGCAAGCTTTTAGAAAAAGACATGAGCATATACATTAGACTAATAACATATAAAACATTTGTGGCAATGTATAACATGTTGCTATGTACAGTACAATGGTGGTGTTGATGAAGCTCTTTATTCCAAAGTATACCTTTTGGTACATGTGGTATACTTACAAATGAGGCTGGAGTTGTGTTTTTTTTCCCTCCTTTTCTCTTTTCTCTGCCTCACCCTCATTTTTTCAAAAACAAATTCACACCCATATCTTGTAACCAGTGAGTCTTCGAAAATATGAATTGTGCAGACCAAGCCATAAGTAGCAGAGACATATAAACTTAACTTGTTAACACATATTATTCCCCATAGTACCCATGCAAGCAAGATGGCCCCAAACTCCCCACTGTTCATATTTTGTTCACTGTTTCAGGTAGTCTTAAAACCAACATACATTTTGACTATAGTTTTTTAGTTCCCAAATTAAAAAGAGGCAATTTAGTTATAACGATATTTATAACTACCGCAATTTCCGGACTATAAAGCGCACCTGTATATAAGCCGCACCCACTGAATTTGACAAATATTTTTATTTTTAACATAAATAAGCCGCAGGTGTCTACACTAATGTACTTTACACAGGCTTTAATGAAAGACACGTTTCACACAGTGTAATGGGTGAAATATGTTGCGCTTCCTTTAGGAGCATAGCGGTATTTGGGAATTGCATGCCACTGCATTTTTCCGCTATTACTGCGAGTGTTCAAGATGTGGATTATGTCCTTATTATTTTCTGATGCTGATTTCTAAGTTTCTTTGACTAACCCTTAACGCTGTTGCCAAGAAAAATAAAAAAGCACGAGTTTTGGAAACCTGTCTGTGCTTATATGATTTCTGTTGCAACTGGAGTTAGTGAGCTCTCCCTTCACCCAGACTCAACGCATTACAATGGCTTGTATCTAAACAGTAGCCGACCAAGTAAGTCATTGTTCACTGTCTTCCTCCTTCCTTTCACAACTATTTCTCTCAGGAGTATATCATTTGGCATCGTCGTGCGTTTAAAAAAAAAAAAATTCTCCCGATGCCGTGCAGCTCAGAACACAGGTGAGGTGCGTTTTTTCGTTTCCGTTCAGAAATTTTATTGGTCTAATGATATGGGGTTCAGTTTTTTGGCTTGAAGTTTGTTGAAACTGGGAAAAACCCAGGAAAAATTCATAAATTAGCCGCTTCGTTGTTTAAGCCGCAGGGTTCAAAACGTGGGAAAATAGTAGCGGCTTATAGTCCGAAAAATACGGTATATATAATTTCCCCCTCAGGAACCCGAGCTGCATCGCAATGCTTTGGGAACGTGACGTTACAACCAGGAAGCTATAAAACTATATGCACAGCCTTTGTGTGGCTTGCCTGGGAACAGAGCACGCTAAGTCGGATCTTGAGGGAGCTGACACTTTTCAAGGAGGGTGCCATCAATCCTCACGGTTCTGGTACTGCTCTCACTGAGGCAGAGCACCTTTCCAGTTCCTGGGGTTCGCCAATAGACCTTGCAGAGGGTTTTGAGACGGGCTTGTCCCTTTCTCAAACCTCACCTGCCCAGTCCAGCTCCCCTTCGCAGGCTTCGGAAGCATGCCTTTTTGCGAGTTCGTCCCCCTGGGACGGACCTGTGTGGATCTGGCTCCCCTAAAACTTCAGAGCATCCGTATCCTTAATTATATTGAAGATTGGTTGATATTAGCTCGATCAGAGCATTTAGCGGTCCGGCATCGAGATGTCATTCTCATTCATTGCTCAGATGAAGGAGCTGGGGTTTCGGCTGAACACCAAGGAGAGTGTGCATTCCCCATCACAGAAAAGCACTTACAGTGAGGAAAATAAGTATTTAAACACCCTGCTATTTTGCAAGTTCTACCACTTAGAAATCATGGAGTGGTCTGAAATTGTCATCGTAGGTGCATGTCCACTGTGAGAGACATAATCTAAAAAAAAAAAAAAAAAAATCCAGAAATCACAATATATGATTTTTAAACTATTTATTTGTATGATACAGCTGCAAATAAGTATTTGAACACCTGTCTATAAGCTAGAATTCTGACCCTCAAAGACCTCTTAGTCTGCCTTTATCTCCACTACATTTATTATCCTAAATTAGATGCACCTGTTTGAGGTCGTTAGCTGCATAAAGACACCTGTCCACCCCATACAATCAGTCAAAGAATCCAACTACTAACATGGCCAAGACCAAAGAGCTGTCCAAAAACACTAGAGACAAAATTGTACACCTCCACAAGTCTGGAAAGGGCTACGGGGAAATTGCCAGGCAGCTTGGTGAAAAAAGGTCCACTGTTGGAGCAATCATTAGAAAATGGAAGAAGCTAAACATGACTGTCAATCTCCCTCGGACTGGGGCTCCATGCAAGATCTCACCTCGTGGGGTCTCAATGATCCTAAGGAAGGTGAGAAATCAGCCCAGAACTACACGGGAGAAACTGGTCAATGACCTGAAAAGAGCTGGGACCACCGTTTCCAAGGTTACTGTTGGTAATACACTAGGACGTCATGGTTTGAAATCATGCACGGCACTAAAGGTTCCCCTGCTTAAACCAGCACATGTCCAGGCACGTCTTAAGTTTGCCAACGACCATTTGGACGATCCAGAGGAGTCATGGGAGAAAGTCATGTGGTCAGATGACACCAAAATAGAACTTTTGGGTCAAAGTTCCACTAAACTTGTTTGGAGGAAGAAGAATGATGAGTACCATCCCAAGAACACCATCCCTACTGTGAAGCATGGGTGTGGTAGCATCATGCTTTGGGGGTGTTTTTCTGCACATGGGACAGGGCGACTGCACTGTATTAAGGAGAGGATGACCGGGGCCATGTATTGCGAGATTTTGGGGAACAACCTCCTTTCCTCTGTTAGAGCATTGAAGATGGGTCGAGGCTGGGTCTTCCAACATGACAATGACCCGAAACACAGCCAGGATAACCAAGGAGTGGCTCTGTAAGAAGCATATCAAGGTTCTGGCATGGCCTAGCCAGTCTAAACCTAAACCCAATAGAGAATCTTTGTAGGGAGCTCAAACTCCTTGCAGAAACCTGACTGATCTAGAGAAGATCTGTGTGGAGGAGTGGGCCAAAATCCCTCCTGCAGTGTGTGCAAACCTGGTGAAAAACTACAGGAAACGTTTGACCTCTGTAATTGCAAACAAAGGCTACTGTACCAAATATTAACATTGACTTTCTCAGGTGTTCAAATACTTATTTGCAGCTGTATCATACAAATAAATAGTTAAAAAATCATACATTGTGATTTCTGGATTTTTTTTTTTATATTATGTCTCTCACAGTGGACATGCACCTACGATGACAATTTCAGACCCCTCCATGATTTCTAAGTGGGAGAACTTGCAAAATAGCAGGGTGTTCAAATACTTATTTTCCTCACTGTATCTAGGTGTCATTTGTGATTTGACAACTATGTGCGCACAGCTTTCCCCTGCCCACATTGCGTCCATCCTTGAGGCCGTCAGGAAGGGCAGAAAAGGGCAGTTCCAGAGACTCCTCGGCCTTATGGCAGCAGCGTCCAATGTGATTCCACTTGGCCTCCTGTTCATGAGACCCTTTCAGTGGTCCTCAGGCCCCAAGGGTTCTCACATAGGGGGAATCCCCTCTGTATAATTAAGGTCATGCGGAGAGCCCCACATGTCTTAGATGTTTGGAGAGATCCCAGGTTCCTATTTCAAGGCCCTGTGTTGGGAGCCCCTGGTCGTTGTTTAATGCTTACGACGGATGCGTCCCTCACGGGGTCCACACCACATGTCCCTGGAGGAAGTCAAAACAACTGTTCCTCTGCTACCGCCCTCCGAGGGGAGGCCTTCCTGCTAACAAGCAGACTCTCAGCAGATGGATTATCGAGGCTATCGCATCTTTCGACGAGTCCTCTGGTCTCCCCGCTCCTTTCCACCCAGAGCATAGCAGCCTCTAAGGTTTGGTCCTCTGGAGTGTCCCTCCAAGACCTCTGCGATGCTGCAGGCTGGTCCACCCTGCTGACCTATATATGAAAACTGCTGTTGTACTTTTCCAGATTGCCTTGTACACATATCTGGACTTTTCAATCAATATGCAAATGATTATCTGGTAACACTCAGAAAAGGGTAAATTATCCTAAGGATTCTACCTTGTTCTGGTTCATCTCTGGCTGGAGATCTAAATTTACAGCCACATTTCTTTAAATCTGCTTGGTGACTATTTACTATTTGATTTTTAAAAGTTATGAAACTAAATATGATGTATGAAATATATACAACAATGTTTTCTGTAAATTATTTTTTTTTTATTTTTACATCAAAACATATTTATGCTTTTTAACCTTTATGCCAAATTAGGTCTTATAATGAAGGATTAATGAAGGACTCTTACATGGCAAAGAAAATAGCAGGCTTTAATTATATGGAGATATTTTCTATTTATGTCTCTGTGAGTCACATAATAAGTTATTTATTTTGATGTGTTCATGTGTCATAAAACATTAAAATATTGTATAAGGTGATATGTAACCATGTAGAGCAGGTTTTGCAAGTGTGAACAAGCTACACTCTCTAGCCACTTTAATATCCACTGAGATTACTTGTGTACTTGCACGTTTTTCAATATTCAATAGCGCCAATCATTTGATAAAATCGTGTGTTGTAACAGTGTAAAAAGTGTGAAAAAGCATAAAGATTCCAAAAAATGTACATAAAGTGTGTCAGACTAAATGACCTAATAATTCTAAATATTCTAACTGTATTTCTTCTTGTTTGTGAATCATTTGTAAATGCACTTTAAGTATATTTTAATCAAATACATTTGATTCTCCAGCAAAACGGAGAGAATGATCTGAGTTTTTTGAGAAAAATTACAAGACTTTCGGCATGCATGAAGAGTTTAGCACATTCTTGGGGTTGTGCTGAAAAGTTGAATAGTTTAGATAAAATCATGGCAATGCACAACAGACACTAAATGATCATATGACTTTTGGCAGCATTCTTTTGTACTGTGTCCTATATGTTCTTTAAGCAGACTTTGTAATTGGAAGACACTTCACATTTTACTATTCATACATAGTGGTATGAAAGTTTTGACTGGACAATGTGCCTGGCCTGAATAGTTCTTGAAACAGCATAATGTTTGTAACCCCCAATAGGGGATAGCATGAAAAATGCATTTGAAGATTTAATTCAGAAACAGAAACATCAGTGACATTCTTATAGCTGATATCTGATAACAGACTTAACTGATAAAGCTTATATATCTGTACATAGCTACAGTATCCAACAACTTAATCAAAGCATTACATTCATTGTCATCAGAGATCACACATAGTTAGAAAGGTTTCAGACTGTTTTTTCATGCACTGATTACTTTTGTTATGCTTGTTAAACTGGCTCCCTACAAAACAAGATCTTTGCACAAAAAATTGAAAGAAAGCCACGCCAAGGTTAAAGCATAAAGAAAATGTGACTGTGACGGTTAATATTTGTTAAAATATATTCAGGTTTTTTTCAAGATCATGTTCATGGTACTTTAAAACTTGAGCCCAATATTGCCCAATGTACAGGTGCATCTCAATTAATTAGGATATTAAAACGTTGATTTCTTTTTGTAATTCAATACAAAAAGTGAAACTGGTATATTATATAGATTCATCACACACAGACTGATATATTTTAAGTGTTTATTTCTTTTCATTTATATGATTATGGCTTACAGCTAATGGAAACCCAAAATTCACTCAATATTGGAGACTCGTGGTGTCACACTATAATCAGTTAATTAAATCCAAACACCAGAGCCAGAGACAATGTCAGAGGTGTCTTACCTGGGCAAAAGACAAAAGCACTGGACTGTTGCTCAGTGGGCCAAAGTCGTCTTTTCAGATGAAAGAAGATTTTGCATTTCATTTAAAAATCAAGGTCCCAGAGTCTGGAGAAAGAGAGGAGATGCACAGAATCCAAGTTGCTTGAGGTCCAGTGTAAAGTTTGCATAGTCAGTGGTGGTTTGGGGAGTCATGTCATCTGCTGGTGTTGGTCCCAGAGCACTTCATGCTTTCCTCTGCTGATTAGCTTTATGGAGATGCAGATTTCCATTTCCAGCAGAACTTGGCACCTGCCCACACTGCCAAAAGCACCAAAAGTTAGTTAAATGTCCATGATGTTGGTGTGCTTGACTGGCCAGCAAACTCACCAGGCCTGGGGCTTGGGAGCTCGTCGTACACACAATCCAGAGGAGGCTTTTAGGACGTGGCTGGGTGAAATACTGTGCACCTGTGGTCACCCTACAAGTAGGATTGTTCCATCAAGAGGAGATACGATTTCTGGTCGTAGAACACTCCACAGCCAGCATCATTCTCTGGCGTCCGGAGCTCTCACGACACTCCCCTACGTTCTCCTGGAGCCTATGTGACATAATGAGTGGAGCCAATAGTGCCAGAACCCCTGTCTCCATAACCTACCCCAACCACAATCGGTCCTAGTTTCCCTCGCCTCAACACAAATCGAAATTCCAGAGACTTACAAGGAAGTGGAGGTTCCCCCTGAGTATTGGTCCTTCCAGGATGTGTTCAGCAAGCAGGCTGCCACTCGCCTACCCCCTCATCGCCCAGGGGATTGCGCAATTGACTTAATACCAGCTGCAAAACTGCCGAAGAGTCGAATCTACCCGCTGTAAATCCCAGAGCATGCGGCTATGGAGGCCTGTATTCAGGAAGCCTAACAAAACTATGGCATCGGTAATCGAGAACAGCTGGCGATCAAACTGGCTCTGTAAGAGTGGCGACACTGGTTGGAGGGGGCGATGCGTCCATTTACCGTGATCACTGATCACAAGAACCTCCAATACCTTTGCAAAACGCCTTAAACCCCGTCAGGCCAGATGGGCATTATTCTTTACGCGCTTTCACTATACTATCACCTATCGTCCTGGCGCCAAGAATGTTAAAGCGGATGCCCCTTTTAGGAATCTACGACCCCACTGATCTGGAGCCTATCATTCCACCTAGTCTTATCCTCAGTCCCATCGTGTGGAACAGAGATGAGGAAATCAGAACGGCAACCCTTTTGGAACCTGCTGCACCAGAATGCCCTGAGGGGAAGACATTGGTCCCAAAAATCTGCCGTCAACCCCTGTTGAGTTCAGTCCATGAGGCTCCGGTAAGATCGGAGACGTTACTAGGTACGTCTAAGGCTACTCTGTCTGTGCCATTTCAAAAACCATTTGACACTTACCAGTGGGAAAACTGGTTCCCCTACTGGTACCACAACAACCTGGGGAATTGATTTCATCACTGATCTGCCTAACTCTTATGGTAACACCTGCATCCTGGTAGCCGTAGAACACTTCTCCAAAGCCTGCAGATTGGTTCACCTCCGAGGTCTGCCTACAGCTCTAGCTGAGAAAACTTTTCTAACACGTGTTTTGTAATCATGGCCTCGCAGAAGAAATAGTGTCGGACCGGGGTCCTTAGTTCACTTTTCACGTTTAGAAGGCGTTCTTTAACACGTTGTCACTGTTAACTTATCCTCTGGTTATCATCCACAGACTAACAGCCAGACAGAGCAAAAACCACCAAGAAACCACCGGCCTGACTCCGTTTCAGTGTGTACTCGGCTTCCAACCTCCACTGTTCCCCCTGGACGGAAGAACCTTCCAACGCCCCGCAGTGGATCACTGGTTCAGAGAGAGTAAGAGAGTCTGGGAGTCAGCACATAACCAGCTACAAAGAGCCCTTAGGACTACGAAAAGGTCCACAGATCCTTGGAAATGGAAAACTCCTCCCTACTAACCAGGAGACGAGGTATGGTTCTCGACCCGAGATCTACGACCCAACTTCCCTGCAGGAATCTCAGTCCTCGTTACATTGGGCCGTTCACTATACTGAGGTGTATCAATGCCATGTCCTATTGGCTTGACCTCCCAGGCACCGCATCCACCCCACATTCCATGTGTTGTTCCTAAATCCCTTTTCTCCCTCTGCCACAGATAACCCCGGAGCTACTAACGATCCGCCTCCCCCTGAGGTGTTGGACCAACCCTCCGTATACTCCGTCCGAGAGATTCTAGACTTTCGATGTCGGAGCCCTATGCTGGAATACCTAATCGATTGGGAGGTTGTATGGTCCTGCACTCCAGTTTCTGAATCTTCTGTGTTTGTTCTTTTCAAGGATAAAAAAATTACACCTTGTTTTACTCCTGTTTTCTGCCATCTGGTGTTCTGTGACACCTATAATCTTGTGTTTAAATAAGAAAATCTTTTATATCTGACTATATTCAAGATATTTTGACTTGCTAAATGTCATTTTTTGCAATGCTACAGATGTTTCTGCCTACACCCCCCCTTTACTTATAGCAAGTATAAGAAAGACTTTTAGTAAGGTAATTTTCACTATGAATGAACTGATTATCTAATTTCTTTGAATCCTGAACCTGCATTTCACTGACATATTTAGCATGACTGAATTAAAATAAAAGCTTTATTTTTATATCTTATTAGATAATATTTAGCATTTATGAGGTTTTAAACAGACGTATTAAATAAAAAAAAATAAAAACGAGTACATAATTTTAGCAGGTAAGCACATTCTCTTTTCATAATTTTTTATTAATTTATATTCTCCCCTTCCAGTCCAGAGAAAGTCCCCAAATTACACACCATTTACAGCTATACATATACATAACGCTACATCAGTTGACAATTGAGGCATTTATGAATGTTTCACAAGTCTTGTTACAGCTAGTGTGCAGCATTAATGTCGTAGTGTTTTCCATAATGTCAATTAATGGTGTGAAATAAGTCAGCGATGTCTGCAGATATCATTTAGGAATTATTCACTAGCAGCAGTATTAATGGCATGATCATTAAACGGAATGAAAAATTACATAGTCAGCATTTGGTCATGTCCTCATCTGCTGGAGTGCAGTTTCACTTGATCCCTTCGGTGCTATGTTCAGAGAAGGCACTAAGTGCGCACACACACACACACACACACACACACACACACACACACACACACACACAGTTTCAGTAAGTCAAATTGGCATGATATACAAGAATGAGAGTCCTTTGCTGGATTTTCAATGCCTCTACGTTCCTGTGTGTGTATGTGTTTGCTTCATTCACTTTCAGATCCTCTGCGTTTTGACAAGTGCTCATCCGCCAGCAGATGAACCTATGCACAAAAATACACAACAATCCACATTACAGCACCCACAGTACTGAAACTGAACAATCATCTCACCTGTAGGTGGAGACAATGTTACCTGCGTGTCCAGGATTCGCTGGTAAGCCGGGGCGGAGAGCTCCTCCAGCGTCTCTGCCACTGGCTTGTTAAAGGTTTCGGGGAGAAGGAGTCCCATGGCTCCGGCCGACACACCCGTCAGGCAGAACACCATGAATGGCATTGATGCATTCAGCACTTTCTGAACGAACAACAAAACACGTCAAATTAGAGGACTGCACGAGACGGATTTCTCAGTCCCGCTCCCGCAAAATACATAATTTTCTCCAGATCGCAATATTTCAGTTTTGTTCTGCTCCCGCGACAGGTAGAGCGGGATGGATTTTGCATTCTCGCCCCTGCAAAAATCTGTTATTTTCACCCGCCTGCAAGATTTAAGTTGTATCCCACTCGTGAAAGCCCGCAGATAAAATGTATAAGTAGTTTGATTTCCAATGCACTGACTGCTTCTTCCTGCTACTCCTTTTTTTTAGTTTCACGTGCTTCCCTTTTGAATATGAAAGAAAAAGAAAAACGTGTGTTAATTTTAATTAATAAAGCATGTTCTCCTGTCTTGTGCTTCAGACGTTGTGCCTCGGTGTGCTCTAGTAGTCCAGTGAGTATTTTACCGGCCTCACACAAATTCACCAATAAAATGTTGTCCCGCACCACACCCGTTTGTGCAGGTCTCTACGTCATAGCTAATATCAGTGTATCTCAAAAATAAATCTGTGTATAGCAATGTGCAAACAGCCTCTCTATCAGAAATACCTGTACTCCTGTTTATTCATGCAATTATCCCAATGCAGTGCATAAAACCATGCAGATGCAGGTCAAGAGCTTCGTATTAATGTTCATGGCAAACTCTCGAGATCTTACGCATGGCGTGATCGTTGGTGCCAGAGGTGCAACAAAACAAAAAAACAAAACATCCAGTGAGCAGCAGAAATACCTTTGTGGAGGAGAATGGCCAGACTTGTCTGGGGTGATAGGTATATTATCGTAACTCATATAACCATTTTGCAGCCCTCGTGAGCAGAAGAGCATCTCAGAATGCACAGCATGCCAAAGTACAGAATCATCATGTTGCAAAACTGTCGGCCGTGAGCAGGACTCTGACACTACAGAGGGCACAGACTCACCCAAGCTGGACAAATTAGTGTAGCTCTTCACCTGTATATTCAAGATTTTATGCATTGTGCTGCTGCCATATGATTAGCTGGGGTGTTTTAGAGTGACTGGGAAGTGTATAAAACCCCTGTCAAATTTTATATATATATATATTTATAAATGTATATACATTTTTGTACATTCTAACAGGATATGTAAAAAGAGGTATAAAAAATCGAACTTGCAAATTAGACAGTACTTACCATACTGGGCACAAAAGGAGCCAAAATGCCTCCAACCCTACAAGACATGGAGCACACACCAAGCCCTGCGTTCCTATACCACACACACACACACACACACACACACACACACAAATGCAATATGTATGAATTACAAAGTGGATAGCCTTTCTATTCCCTGCAAGAATGATTAAACTATAGGGATTACACTATATGTGTGCACCAGTGTGTGTGTGTGTGTGTGTGTGTGTGTGTGTGTGTGTGTGAGATACCTGATAACAGTGGGATAAAGTTCTGATGTGTACACATAGACAATGTTGAAAGCAGCACTGACCATCAGTTTTCCCAACAGAGCAAAAGAGCTGCCACTGATCACTGAACCTAAAAGAGAGAGAGAGAGAGAGAGAGAGAGAGAGAGAGAGAGAGAGAGAGAGAGAGAGAGAGAGAGAGCGAGCAATTATAGTTATTATAGTTAATAAGTTATAGAGATAGACAGTTAAAAGCAGAGGCAGAACAATAACAAGAGAGACAGACAGAGAAACACTCGAATAAGAAAGAAGAGACAGAGAAAACAGACAGAACAAACATCTTATATTTGTGGGCTTTATATTTTGCTTGTGATGCGTTTCCAACAGCAAATGCACTAATTAAACACGTCTTAAAGAAAAACTCTTGAAGCCTGTGAAGAGAATTCATGGCCCGTAGTTCACCCGGAAAAATGCTTGCAACAGCAGACATCGTCACAAACCAGAATGACAGAAATGACAAAAATCTGGATGAAGATTTAGATTAACTATGAACAGATTACGGCTAACATGTTAAAGATGATGTGATAGAAACCAGACGTATAAGGGAACCTTTGAATTTCTGAGTGACACCAGATCACAAGATCATAAACCATAAGTAAGTCATTTTATTAGCACTTACTCTGGTCCACTCGTATTCATATTGTTAGCATGCAGTGACAGTGTCACGGGCCTGCACGTGGTTGTGATTTCAGTTGATTTCAGGGATTAGCCGCCGGCTACTTCTCCTCCTTCTAACCAGCTAAATCCAGCTAGCTGGCTGGTTGTTAGCTGACTAGCTGTTACAGACTGCCACTTTAATTAGTGACCAGTAGAAAGCAGTAGAGGTCAAACTGCGGCTCAAACCCCAGCTCCTGGTGTGGTGTTTCAAGCACCTGAAGTAAACTTTTTATATACCGGTATTACATATATATCGGCTCAGTTTTCCAAAGTGGTCTCTCGCTACGTGTACTAGGCTAGGCTAAGCTACACAGTTTAAACAGTCATTCCATTATCTTTAATTAATTAATTTAATATAGTAATAAAATAAATGCAGCCTATCATGTTCCTGAGAAGCTATCTTTCCAAAAATCTTTTCCATGTCCTAAAAATAAAGTGTCAGCTTTACTCCTGTTACTGAACCCTAATGAAAAAGACTTGTTGCATTGTGCTAAAAAAAAAGAAACATCTCTCATAAAAATGTGCGCATATCAACAATTGCATATTTATATATACAATTATACTTAGCACCTGCATGTGTTGGCTTTTAAAATAAATATCCGTGATTTGCCTTGCAGCAAGAAAGTAAGCCTCATTATCTGCCCAATCAGATCGAGAATCTAACACAATGTATTGTGCTCGCATGTCTATTGTTTCATTAAACGTGTTTAACCTTGTTAATATTCTTTACAAACTCCAATGTCGAAGTAGATTTTTTTTTGGCCAATCTTATTTATCCTATTTAGTTGTTACTGCAGGTATGTTTATAAATTATTTGTGAGAAAATGCAGTATTATATTCTCACCAGATTGAACAGGCACCACCACTGAGAGAAGACACACAGGCGGCAAGGATAAGAAAACTCGCTAAAGATTTTCGTCTCCCTGACCTGAGACAAAGGAGGAGAAAGACAGAGGAGAGAACGAGTGGGAATAAAAAAAGAAATTATATATATATATATAATATATATATATATTATATATATATATATATATATATATATATATATATATATACAGTGAGGAAAATAAGTATTTAAACACCCTGCTATTTTGCAAGTTCTCCCACTTAAAAAATCATGGAGGGGTCTGAAATTGTCATCATAGGTGCATGTCCACTGTGAGAGACATAATCTAAAAAAAAAAAAAAAACAGAAATCACAATATATGATTTTTAAACTATTTATTTGTATGATACAGCTGCAAATAAGTTTTGAACAACTGTCTATCAGCTAGAATTCTGACCCTCAAAGACCTGAGACAAAATTGTACACCTTCACAAGCTGGAAAGGGCTACGGGAAATTGCCAAGCAGCTGGTGAAAAAAGGTCCACTGTTGGAGCAATCATTAGAAATTGGAAGAAGCTAAACATGACTGTCAATCTCCCTCGGACTGGGGCTCCATGCAAATCTCACCTCGTGGGGTCTCAATGATCCTAAGGAAGGTGAAAATCAGCCCAGAACTACACGGGAGGAGCTGGTCAATGACCTGAAAAGAGCTGGGACCACCGTTTCCAAGGTTACTGTTGGTAATACACTAAGACGTCATGGTTTGAAATCATGCATGGCATGGAAGGTTCCCCTGCTTAAACCAGCACATGTCCAGGCACGTCTTAAGTTTGCCAATGACCATTTGGGTGATCCAGAGGAGTCATGGGAGAAAGTCATGTGGTCAGATGAGACCAAAATAGAACTTTTGGGTCATAATTCCACTAAACATGTTTGGAGGAAGAAGAATGATAAGTACCATCCCAAGAACACCATCCCTACTGTGAAGCATGGTGGTGGTAGCATCATGCTTTGGGGGTGTTTTTCTGCACATGGGACAAGGCGACTGCACTGTATTAAGGAGAGGATGACCGGGGCCATGTATTGCGAGATTTTGGGGAACAACCTCCTTTCCTCTGTTAGAGCATTGAAGATGGGTCAAGGCTGGGTCTTCCAACATGACAATGACCAGAAGCACACAGCCAGGATAACCAAGGAGTGGCTCTGTAAGAAGCATATCAAGGTTCTGGCATGGCCTAGCCAGTCTCCAGACCTAAACCCATTAGAGAATCTTTGGAGGGAGCTCAAACTCCGTGTTTCTCAGCGACAGGCCAGAAACCTGACTGATCTAGAGAAGATCTGTGTGGAGGAGTGGGCCAAAATCCCTCCTGCAGTGTGTGCAAACCTGGTGAAAAACTACAGGAAACGTTTGACCTCTGTAATTGCAAACAAAGGTTACTGTACCAAATATTAACATTGACTTTCTCAGGTGTTCAAATACTTATTTGCAGCTGTATCATACAAATAAATAGTTAAAAAATTATACATTGTGATTTCTGGATTTTTTTTAGATTATGTCTCTCACAGTAGACATGCACCTACGATGACAATTTCAGACCCCTCCATGAAAATAGCAGGGTGTTCAAATACTTATTTTCCTCACTGTGTATGTATATATACACACACACACACACAGTGGAACCTCGATACTCGTGACCTTGACACTCGTGACCTCGATAGTTCGCGACTTTTTTTTTTAACCGGACTGAGAGTAACGCGAAAATCTTATCGTTCACGAGAAGCCGCGAGTGGCTCAAAAGTTCGGAGTAAAATTTCAAAACAAAGTTTGTACTAATAAATTAAATTGAAATGTTTCAAAAATGTGTTTTAATTATGTATTATTTATTAAAGTAGTAAATAAAACATTTATGGAATTAATTCACAATTTTTGTTGAGTTTAAAATTAAATAATACTATATGATAGCTCATGTATATAGTCAAATCGCAAAATGCTATGTGTGTGTGTGTGTGTCTCTAAATACAGGCCTTATTGATGAAGTATATGCACAGTGGGTAAGCTGGCAGCTCCACCACCGTACATGGCTACAGTGAGATATAGGTTTCCTGTATCATCATTGCATTCATCGTCAGTCCATAGATGTTGATGGAGAAGTATAGAGAAGGTCAGAAGGAATTGCATTGTGGATTTGTGGATTTAGAGAAAGCGTATGACAGAGTGCCAAGAGAGGAGTTGTGGTATTGTATGAGGAAGTCAGGTGTGTCAGAGAAGTATGTGAGGGTGGTGCAGGACATGTATGAGGACAGTGTGACGGCAGTGAAGTGTGCAGTAGGTACGACAGACTGGTTTAGGGTGAAGGTTGGACTGCATCAAGGATCAGCCCTGAGCCCTTTTCTGTTTGCAGTGGTGATGGACAGGTTGACGGACGAGGTCAGACAGGAGTCTCCCTGGACTATGATGTTTGCGGATGATATTGTGATTTGTGGTGAGAGTAGGGAGCAGGTTGAGAAGAGCCTGGAGAGGTGAAGATATGCGCTGGAGAGAAGGGGAATGAAAGTCAGTAGGAGTAAGACAGTACATGTGTGTAAATGAGAGGGAGGGCAGTGGAGTGATGCGGTTGCAGGGAGAAGAGCTGGAGAGGGTGGAGGAGTTCAGGTACCTGGGGTCAACAGTGCAAAGTAATGGAGAGTGTGTTAGAGAAATAAAGAAAAGAGTGCAGGCAGGGTGGAGTGGGTGGAGAAGAGTGGTAGGAGTGATTTGTGATAAAAGGGTATCTGCAAGAATGAAAGGGAAAGTTTATAGGACTGTGGTGAGACCTGCGATGTTGTATGGATTAGAGACAGTGGCATTGAGTAAAAGACAGGAGGTGGAGCTGGAGGTAGCAGAGCTGATGATGTTAAGGTTTTCGTTGGGAGTGACGAGGATGGACAAGATTAGAAATAAGTTTATTAGAGGGACAGCGCATGTAGGATGTTTTGGTGACAAGGTGAGGGAGGCGAGATTGAGATGGTTTGGACATGTGCAGAGGAGGGACATGAATTATATTGTTAGAAGAATGCTGAGGATGGAGCAACCAGGTAGGAGGAAAAGAGGAAGGCCAAGGAGGAGGTTCATGGATGTGGTGAGAGAAGACATGCAGGTAAGTTGGTGTGAAAGAGGCAGATGTAGAGGACAGGGTGGTATGGAGACGGATGATCCGCTGTGGCGACCCCTAATGGGAGCAGCCGAAAGAAGAAGAAGAAGAAGTAGTAAATAATGTTAATGTGCTAAATAACGCTAATGTAGTTAATAACGCTAATGTGCTAAATAACGCTAATGTAGTAAACAACGCTAATGTAGTAAACAACGCTAATGTAGTAAACAACGCTAATGTGCTAAATAACGCTAATCATTACATCAGTTTCAGTGTTTATATAAAACAGATTATTACTCACTCCATTGTCTGTAGTTTGTAATGTTCATCATCCTTCAGATCAGAGAGACACTTTACTCCTGAGTCTCCTACTTTATTCCCAGTCAGATCCAGTTCTCTCAGGTGTGAGGGGTTTGATCTCAGAGCTAAAGCGAGAGCAGCACAGCCTTCATCTGATACTCCACAATACGCCAACCTGCAGATACACAATGACGCACTTCACTATCTTATATTCTACACATTAAACATCCTGTGTTTTCTTTCCACTAGAAAAAGAGACTTTTTGACTTTTATAAAACTTTCACATACCATACAATTCAAGGTGACATAATAAATTAAATAAAATATGCTTTAAGATAGTTTCATAATAATTATATAACATTTTATAAAAATTAATATAAAAACTCTTGATTTTATCAGCCTTTTTAACATTCTTGTGGTCTCACAGTTAGTGTTCTGGGCACATACTCTTGTAAAAGTTAAAATCAACAACAATCCTGGATTTTGTAAGCCTGGAGAAGATTCTAATGGCATCACAGTCAGTGTTTCGAGCAATTTTGTTTTTCCTGCTCAGATATATTGCCATTTTTGCTTCACCAAAAATAAAATTTAACAACTGGGGCCACCACCACATCCGTCGAGGTTTGGAGCGCTGTCCAGCTGGGGAAAGGGTTCCTCTTCTGCAGGACCGCTTTCACCAATTTTATAGTCCTTTAGCTGACCTCCATCAGTGTAGGAGCTGGTTAGCGATGCGCAGGGACTGTAAGCCTATAAGTGCAGCCAGGTCCTCCCCTCGTGACAGGTCTGTCCCTGAGATGCTCACCAGCTCCCGGAGTGTGACAATCCTTGAGGTGATCAAGGCTCTGGACAGTGTGTGGGTGGTTGCACCGGAGATGTCCGACTCCTGTTGACCAGGGGCTCCTCCAGCAGCCATTATAGCATCCCACATTATAGTATCCCTTTATGTTTTTTTTTTGTTCAAGTCCATATTGTTTAAAGTTCGCAGTAAGAGACTGGTAATCCGGTAAAATTCAGTGTGCTTGTGTCCGTTAAAAACAAAGTGCTGTCCAGCCCCAATCCTCCTGCCATGTGCAAAAGTCCATGGGCTGCTGTCCACCCCACCAGGTTCCTGGGCCCGTTTAAAGGCTCTGGATAAACTGGAGGCGAAAGACTGTTCTGCTGGCGAGATGGACCAGCCCTTGCCCCACTTCCTCCTTTGGAAGATGGAGGACACTCTGCAGAATCCAGTGCAGACCACCCCAGAAAAAGTCAACGAACAGGGCCTGGATGTTCGCCAGCAGGTTTGGTGGTGGATCCACACACGCCAGCTTGTGCCAAAGAGACGACGCTGCCAGGTTGTTTATCACCAGTGTTCACCCACTGTAGGACATTTTTGGAACCAGCCGCTTCCACCCACTCAGTCTGCCCTTGATGTACTTTACAGTGCCTTCACAATTTTTATTTAAAAACTCATCACTCACCAGGTAGACACCTAAGTACTTAAAACCTAATTTTTTTCCCCACCTCCCCACTCCCCAACTAAAACGGCTTCACTTTTTTCCTAGTACACTTTTGCTGATAAAATATGAAAGCTTCCTAAAACATCAGTTAAAACATCTACGTCAGACTGGGATCCCACCATTACTGCCAAGTTGTCTGCATATGCTGACAGGTAAAGTGAAGCATTGGCACGTGAAATATTAAAGCCAGAAAGAGAACTCCTTAGATTGATTAAACAAGGTTCGTTTGCAAGCGTGTACAGCATTCCTGACAGCTAACAGCCCTGCCTGATCCCTCTGTACACTCTAAAAAGGGCACATAAACCACCATTAACCTTCAGCACACTCTCAATTTCACTGTACAGCACCTTGATCATGGCTATGAAACCGGGGTTAAACCCAAAGCTTTCCAGCACACTCCACAAGTATTCATGCTCAACCCAGTCAAAAGTATTTCCCTGGTCTAGGAAAATCAGACCAGTCTTCATGCCCAATAGCCTGGAGCCGTCCAAAATGTCACGAATTAAGTAAACGTTATCAATTTTCGACCTGCCAGGCACACAGTACGTCTGGTCATGGTGAATGATCTGCTCCATCACCTTCGTCAGTCTTGTTGCTAATGCTTTTGACAGCAGCTTGCAGTCAGTGCACAGTAGCGACACCGGGCAGCCAGTTTTTTAGCTAAGTCAGGTCTCCCTTATTTGGCAGACGGCTCTCCTGCAACTTGACGGGGGCATCTCAGTGACGCTTTTAACGCTTTTTTGGCCTTTTTTTTCCCCCATCCCCTACCTCATTTCTTCCTCTTTGTTGGAATTTGGAAAAGAGGCTCTTCCATCTCCACGTCTCCCCCTCCCCTTGACTGGTGTCTCCTGGCGACAGCTCTGCACCCCTGTGCCTGCCTCTGCCAGCGCAGGCAGCTCCAGCACTGCGCCAGAGTCCAATGCGACTTTTCCAGTTTCACTCGGCTCCTCCTGCTCTGGTTCTGCCAAGCAGGGCTTCCCAGGGACTGGTTCTGCTGAGCATTGCTTCTCCCAGTCTGGTGCAGCCAAACAGGGCTTCTTTGGGGCAGGTACCTCACTAGTGGGGCTCTGGGCTGCAGGCTGAGCTTGGGGCTCACGTTCCCCGGGCCCTCGTGCAGCAGCAGTTGCAAGGCTTTCAGCAGCAGGCCAAGCTGCAGGGGGAACAACTACAGCAGGCTCAGCTGCTTCCTGCCCCAGTCACTCTGCCTTTCAGGACAAGTGCGCACAAGATGTCCTATCTGACCACATTTAAAATATTTTATGTCTGCATCGGTGGAAACAAAAATATTGTAATCGAACCCATCAATCCGGAACTTGAAAACCACATTTAATTCCTCAACACCTTTATTTAAGACCATAAAAAACATCCGCCTAAAAGACACCAAGTGCTTAATCAGTGGGGATTACATTACATTTTTTCCATGGGGGAATCGGTTCACCCGTACTAAGACAGCTCTTTAAGAATTGCCTCATCACTTATGAAAGGAGGGACATTGGATAACATGAGTTTCTTAGCAGGAGAACTGAGGGGAGAAACCAATATGCACTCAGATAAATTCGGGAGGCAGAGAGAATATTCTCATGCCGCCCCACATTACCAATAGCTAACACACACTCCTCTACACTCGCCCCTCACACCACCCACACACCGTGCTCTTTTTTCCCCATTCTTTCCATAAGTGTTTGAAGTTTTCACAGAATGTTTTTTTTTCCTGTAAAGTTTATTATTAAGATCAGCTGACCATAAACTCATCACTGACCATCACACTCACATCACTGACCATTACACTCATCACTGACCATCATACTGACATCACTGACCATTACACTCATCACTGACCAAGAGAGAGAATGTGGAGCAAAAGAAGCTGTAGGTTCTTCAGCTCCAGACAGTATTTTCAGGTGTTAGTCTACTGGAAAGACTTTTGAGCTGCAATAAGAGTCACAACAGCTCAAGATTCAACAAGATTCACAACAGTCACAATAGATCCAAGATGGCGGTGCGAGTACATCACAAGGCTCAGGGTCTCTCCAGAATCTGCAATTTTGCGGTATTTCTGTTGCTCATATCAGGTAAAAGTAGATGTAGATGCCAAACTCGCAAACATCCTGAACCATCTAGAGACGTACCAGTGCCAATTGGATCCCACTGCATGTGTGGAGTTTGACATTGGACCTCCTGGAGTATTTAAAGGCTCTGGCATGGAGAATCTGATGCTGGATCTGTGATGATCACAAATGTTGAGCTCAGTAGCTCCTACTTTTATACCAAAGACTGTAGAAAGGACATTTATTTATAATCTTATACTCCAGTACTCATGTTAGTTCTTACTCTCCAGTGTTCTGTACTGTTGAAAGATTTATGATCAAACTCTTGATGTCACCCAAATGAGGATGGGTTCCCCATTTGAGTCTGGTTCCTTTCAAGGTTTCTTCCTCATAACATCTAAGGGAGTTTTTCCTTGCCACAGGCTTGCTCATCAGGGATAAATGCACACCGTTCACCTTGACTGTTGATTTCTGAAAAGCTGCTTTGAGAAAATGTCTGTTGTGAAAAGCGCTATAGAAATACTTGACTTGACTTGGGTCTGTTCGTGCAGAACAGCTGTGCATATACATTGAGCACCCGATGTAAGCTTTTGGATATTGGTTTACGACTTCCCGACAGTTTTATCGACAACCATCATCTCCTTTCTGAGATCACCAGAACAACCGAGGCAACTCACTCTACTCGGCCAGGCGGAAGTGCTCGCAGGCGGCGTTGAGATCGTAAACAAAGGCGGGGAAAGCGTGGTGGAGTGAAAGCTAAGCTAAAGCTAACACCACACCGGCTCTCTTTACCCAGCATCTTCCTCGCCAATGTTCGGTCACTGGTAAACAAAACGACTCACACATCACACAGCATAAAACTTCGGAACTGTAATGTCATGATCTTAACAGAAACATGGCTGCACAGCGCCATTCCGAACAACGCTCCGGGCGGATAGGACATTAGATGGCTCCTGGAAGACCAGAGGTGGTGGATTGTGCATTTACGTTTACAAAGCTTGGTGCACGAACTCTATTATTGTTGAGAGTCATTGTTCGGCTAACCTGGAGTTTCTAATGAGTAAATGTAGACCGTTTTATCTACCACGGGAGTTCACTTCCACTATTATTACTGCTGCTTACATTCCTACCGATGCTGATGCTAAGCTCGCTATGAAAGAACTTTATGCGGCCATCGGTAAACAACAGACTGTTCACCCGGTAGCTGCGTTTATTGTTCCGGGAGATTTTAATCACTCAAACTTAAAGGCAGTGCTTCCAAAGTTTCATCAGCATGTTTCATGTCACAGCAGAGGGAACAAAACTTTACACAATGTATACACAAACATGGCTGAAGCTTACGTTGCAACCCCCCTCTCCCACCTGGGTCAGTCAGATCACCTTTCTTTGTCCCTCACCCCCAAATATGCACCCCTCATCAACCGGGTAAAGACATCAGTGAGAACCATCAGGGTGTGGCCTGCAGAGGCAGATTTCATACTTCAGGAAAGGTTTTCACACACAGACTGGAGTACATTTGCTTCTCAGGCCACCAGTGACTCTCACACAGACATCAACTGCTACACCTCCTCTGTACTGGATTACATCAGTTCAACCATAGATAGTGTTACTACCCAGAAACAGATAATCACATACCCAACTCAGAACCCATGGATGAACAAGGAGGTGCGCCTCCTGCCGAAGGCACGCACTACTGCCTTCAGGTCAGGTGACGCTCAGGCCTACAGCATATCCAGATCTAACCTGAAGAGGGGCATCAAAGAGGCCAAGCACTGCTACAAGTCAAGTCAAGTCAAGTCAAGTCAAGAGGCTTTTATTGTCATTTCTACTATACACAGTGGTACACAGTACACAGTAAAAATGAGACAACGTTTCTCTAGAACCCTGGTGCTACACTAAACAACAAACAGACAAAACAACATTAAGCTAAAACACAAGTTACATAAAGTGCATCGAGTGCAACCTGGTGCAAACAGTGCAGACAGACAGTGCAGACAGACGACACAAGACAAGACATAAAACCCTATATAGCACCGACCAGTAAACCTACTGTATACTAGATTATACAGTACTGTACAAGAAAACTGTAAAAACTATACAAAATATAGACTATATTCCAGAAGTGACTATAAACAGTGTAGTGCAAAAAAATACAGCAGCAGTCGAAGGTGCAAAAACAGCATGTAAACAGTATAAGACAGTAAAAATGAAACAGTAAAAATGATAAGTGTGCAAAAACAGCAGTTGAGAGTGGTACAGTCGAGAATAATAAATAATAAATAATGAATAATGAATGGTGGTGGAATGGATTGAGATGAGTGATGAGTGTGTGTTGGGTGTTAAGTCCAGGAAAAATGTTTTCAGTTTGTTACACACATTTGAGTGAGTGTGTGTGTGTGTGTGTGTGTGTGAGAGAGTTCCGTTTCAGTTCTGTGTGTTGAGAAGCCTGATGGCTTGTGGGAAGAAACTGTTGCACAGTCTTGTTGTGGCGGTCCGAATGCTTCGGAACCGTTTTCCTGATGGTAGAAGTGTAAAAAGTGTGTGTGACGGGTGTGTGTGATCGTCCAAAATGCTGTGTGCTTTGCGGATGCAGCGTGTGGTGTAAATGTCCATGATAGAGGGGAGAGAGATTCCGATGATCTTCTCAGCTGTTCTCACTATCCTCTGTAGGGACTTGCGGTCCGAGACGGTGCAGTTCCCAAACCAGGCAGTGATGCAGCTGCTCAGGATGCTCTCAATGGTCCCTCTGTAGAACATGGACAGGATGGGGGGAGGGAGATGGGCTTTCCTTAGCCTTCTCAGGAAGTAGAGACGCTGCTGGGCTTTCTTGGTGATGGAGCTGGTGTTAAGTGACCAGGTGAGGTTGTCCGCCAGATGAACACCAAGGAATTTGGTGCTCTTGACGATCTCCACAGAGGATCCATCAATAATCAGTGGAGATTGGTCGCTCTGTGCTCTCCTGAAGTCCACAACCATCTCTTTCGTTTTGTCCAAGTTCAGAGACAAGTTGTTTGCTCCACACCAGGCAGTTAGCCGTTGCACCTCCTCTCTGTATGCTGACTCGTCGTTCTTGCTGATTAGACCCACCACGGTCGTGTCATCAGCGAACTTGATGATGTGGTTCGAGCTGTGCATTGCTACACAGTCGTGAGTCAGCAGAGTGAACAGCAGTGGGCTGAGCACACAGCCCTGGGGGGCCCCAGTGCTCAGTGTGGTGGTGCTGGAGATGCTGTTCCCGATCCTGACTGACTGTCTCTCAGTCAGGAAGTCCAGGATCCAGTTACAGAGGGAGGTGTTCAGGCCCAGAAGGTTCAACTTCTCGATCAGGTGCTGAGGAATGATTGTGTTGAATGCTGAACTGAAGTCAATGAACAGCATTCGCACATAAGAGTCCTTGTTATCCAGGTGGGTGAGGGCCAGATGAAGGGTTGTGGAGATAGCATCGTCCGTGGAACGGTTTGGACGATACGCAAACTGCATGGGGTCCAGGGAGGGTGGAAGCTGTGTCTTAATGTGCCTCATGACGAGCCTCTCGAAGCACTTCATCACGATGGGTGTGAGCGCGACGGGACGATAGTCATTGAGGCAGGAGACAGAAGACTTCTTCGGCACGGGAACAATGGTCGTTGTCTTGAGGCACGTGGGAACAACGTTGCTGCTCAGGGAGATGTTGAAGATGTCAGTGAGGACATCTGCTAGCTGTTCTGCACATTCCCTGAGCACTCTGCCAGGAATGTTGTCAGGTCCAGCAGACTTCTGTGGGTTAACTCTGCATAGAGTTTTCCTCACTTCAGCTGTGGTTAGACAGAGCACCTGGTCAGTGGGAGGAGGGATGGTCTTCCTCGCCACCACATTGTTCTGCACCTCGAACCGGGCGTAGAAGTCGTTCAGCACATCTGGGAGGGAGGGGTCACGGTCACAAGCAGGTGATGTGGTCTTGTAATTCGTGATCGCCTGGATGCCCTGCCACATGCGCCGGGTGTCTCCACTGTCCTGGAAGTGGTTGTGGATTTTGTTCGCGTGCGCGCGCTTTGCCTCTCTGATAGCATGAGACAGTTTGGCCCTTGCTGTTTTTAAGGCCGCCTTGTCCCCTGATCTGAAGGCAGAGTCTCTTTGTTTCAGCAGCGCACGCACATTTGCAGTCATCCACGGTTTCTGGTTGGAGCGTGTAGTGATGGTCTTGGAGATGGTCACATCATCAACGCACTTGCTGATGTAGCTGGTCACTGATGATGTGTACTCCTCCAAGTTGATGGAATCGCCGTAGGTTGCAGCTTCCCTAAACATGTCCCAGTCAGTGCACTCAAAACAGTCCTGAAGAGCAGAAGTAGCTCCTTCTGGCCAGGTTTTCACCTGTTTCAGAACCGGTTTAGAGCGTCTGACGAGCGGTCTGTATGCTGGAATCAACATAACAGAGCAGTGGTCTGAGTATCCGAGATGGGGGCGGGGCTCCGCACGATACGCGCTGGGGATGTTTGTGTAAACAAGATCCAGCGTGTTCGCTCCTCTCGTTGCAAAGTCCACATGCTGATGGAGTTTAGGAAGCACAGTCTTGAGATTCACATGGTTGAAATCTCCGGCGATAATAAACAATCCGTCGGGGTGAGCATTCTGCAGGTCGCTAATAGCGCCGTAGAGTTCACTCAGTGCCTCCTTAGCATTAGCACTGGGAGGAATGTACACTCCGACGATGTAAACAGTTGTGAATTCCCGTGGTAAATAAAAAGGTCTGCATCTAACAGTCACAAACTCCACTAGCGATGAGCAGTAGCATGAAACAAGCACAGAGTTCTTACACCATTCCGTGTTGATATAAACACACACGCCACCACCGCGAGTCTTACCGCACAGAGCTGCATTTCTGTCGGCTCGAAACACGGTTAGCCCGTCTAGCTGGATGGCGGCGTCCGGAACTCTGTCGCTGAGCCACGTCTCCGTGAAAACAAAGACGCAACAGTCTCTAAACTCTCGCCGTGTGGTTTGCTGGAGTCGGATGTAGTCCAGTTTATTATCCAGGGAGCAGACGTTTGAAAGAAAAATGGACGGGATAGCCGGCCGGCTAGGGTTAGCATTTAGCCTAGCACGGACACCCGCCCGCTTGCCGCGCTTCCGCTTCCTCGAACAGCGCTTTCGACGTCTCCTCTCCCGGCCACCGGCATCAGGTAACACCAAGGTCTGGGGGCCTGGTCTTTGTGGCCGAGGTCGCAGCAAGCCGAGGTCGCGAAGGTTGTTGATAAGATCATCATGCAGATTGTTGGTTGCATGATGTCTGTACTGTAACAGTGTCTGGTGGTCGTACACATGAACACAGCTGACTCTGGTGTCCATGTATTGTGAAGGGTCGTGCTAAATATGGCGAAAGCACCATTTTTGGATCCGGAGAGGCCGCTGCGAGCTACCGCCACGCCGCCATCTTGGATAGTCAATATCCAAGCAAAAGATAGAGGAGCATTTTTCCAACTCTGACCCTTGATGCATATGGCAAGGCATCCAGGCCATCAGTGATTACAAATCCTCCCACTCCACCCCTGTTGCCACTGATGTTTGCTTCTTGAATAAGCTTAATGACTTTTATGCTTGTTTTGAGAGAGACAACAAAGAAACTGCCACCAAGCTCAAACTCTCGGCTGATCACATTCCAATCAAACTCTCCTCCACAGATGTCTGCAATGCACTGAGCCGGATCAGCGCACACAAAGTCGCTGGACCAGACAACATCCCTGGACGCGTACTCTCGCCCTGTAGCACTGACACCCATTGTCATGAAGTGCTTTGAGCAGCTGGTCCTGGCACACCTGAAGGACTTTCTGCCAACCACATTAGACTCTCACCAGTTTGCTCACCGAAGCAATAGAAGCACAGAAGATGCAGTTTTCATGGCACTGCACTCTGTGCTCACACACCTGGACAATAAGAACACTTATGCACGTATGCTGTTTGTTGACTTCAGCTCAGCATTTAATACCATCATTCCATCCAAGTTAACAGCCAAACTTGTAGATCTGAGCATTAACACCTCCACCTGCAACTGGATCATAGACTTTCTGAACAACAGAACCCAGCAGGTTCGATCTGGCTCTATCTGCTCCAACACCATCACACTCAACACTGGTGTACCACAGGGCTGTGTGCTGAGCCCCTTCCTCCGACTGCAGGCCTGTGAATGGATCTAACTTTATCATCAAGTTTGCAGATGACACTACCGTGATCGGTCTCATCACCAACAATGATGAGACTGCCTACAGGGAGGAGATCCAGCACCTAGCCACATAGTGCAACAACAACAACAACCTGCTCCTTAACACCTCCAAGACAAAGGAGCTCATTGTTGACTTCAGGAAGTTGACAAGAGGCACACACAACACCACCCACATCAATGGGATGGCCGTTGAAAGCGTCTTCAGTTTTAAGTTCCTGGGGATCCACATCTCGGCGGACCTGTCCTGGACCACCAACAGCTCCAGCCTGGTCAAGAAGGCTCACCAGCGCCTCTTTTTCCTGAGGACACTTAAGAAAAATCAGCTCTTCTCAGATATCCTGACCAGCTGTGTCACAGTCTGGTATGGGAGCTGCTCTGTTGCAGAGCGTAAGGCACTGCAGCGGGTGGTGAAAACCACCCCGCGTATAACAGGGACTTCACTCCCAGCCATGGTTGACATCCAAAAGAAACGCTGTCTGCGTCGAGCTGGCAGCATTCTTAAGGACTCCTCTCATCCCGCCCATAGACTGTTCTCTCTTCTGCCCTCCGGCAGGCATTTCAGGTGCCTCCGGACCAGGACCAGCCGAATAAAGAAAAGCTTTTTTCCTAGAGCTGTCTCTTTACTGGACTCTGCCCTCCACATTTCCCCTCACACTTTGTTATTTCGCTAATGGACTGTCTGCACAAAAACTCATGCTCACTAGGACACTTGCTCATCTCTCACCCCACACTTTGTCCTTGCACTAACGGACTGTTTACACAAAACTATGCTCATTTGCACACCTACTCCTGTTACACAAAACTGTGACTGTTACAAAAAAACTTTGCTTACTTGCACACTACTCTCTTAGTATTGCTGCTCAGCACTAACTTATTACCATTGTATATATACCTGTTCTTCTGTTTATAATAATAGCAATATATTATGTTCACCGTTCACATCCTTTTGTAAATCTCTGTTTTTAGTAATCTTTAAATCATGTCAATAGTGTATATATATATATATATATATATATATATATATATATATATATATATATATATATATATATATATACACATACATACATACATACATACATACACTAATCTGTATATTACTGCTCATAGTACATATATACTCACCTGTACATTATTGTTCATAGTACATATCTATCCACATGTATATTATATTTATAATACACATATTTATCTGTATATTATATTCATATTCATAGTATATATGTATTCATCTGTATATTCATAGTACATATACATCTGTAAATTACTGTTTATAATACTATATTCAATTCTATTTAACTCATGTAAATCATGTAACACTATATATCCTGCACTTGCTTATATTGCACTTTGGTTAGACCCAAACTGCATTTCGTTGCCTTGTACTTGTACATGTGTAATGACAGTTGAATCTAATCTAATCTAATTCTACACTGAGGGATTTTTGTAGCTTGTTAGATATAAGATCATCTTCTCTTTCTTCATTATTCTGCCCTGTCACATTTACATTTATATCAACACTTTAGTACATTTATTAGATATTAAAAACTAAAACAATACAAAAGTCTATAAAAAGTCATGATTATAAAAAGAAAAATTAAATCAACACTAATTTAAACTAACAAACAAAACTGAAAAATAAAACAGAACATTATTGCTGAACCTAAAAGCTCTGCTTCAGTCTCACTATTAGAGAATGTGTGTTACTGAGGAGCAGGTCATGTGACTCTCAGAGAGCTGATCTTACCTCAGTATCTCCAGTTTACAGTGAGGATTCTCCAGTACAGCAGAGAAAAACTTCACTCCTGAGTCTCCTACTTTATTCCCAGTCAGATTGAGATCTCTCAGGTGTGAGGGGTTTGATCTCAGAGCTGAAGCGAGAGCAGCACAGCCTACATCTGATACTCCACAATACTCTAACCTGCAGATACACAATGACACACACTTCACTCTCTCAGTTTGTACACATTACACATCCTGTGTGTTTTGAAATGAGTGGTGTGGATTGTTGGATGGATGGATGATAGCAGAAATATAAACAATAGATTGTGTAAATGAGAGAATTCAGATAAATAAACTGAATATTAAAACGGTTTATTCAGTGACAAGAACAAGTCTTTTATGCAGTGTGTGTGTGAGAAAAAAAGTGTGTGTGTGTGTGTGTGTAAGAGAGAAAACATGACATTTGTATGTAGTTTGTGTTACTGAAAGTGAACTCTAACAGTTTCACAGTCATTTCAGACACATTGCAGTGGTTTTAAGACACGTTTTGTGCTGCAGCTTCACACATACGTACATCAGACCCAAAGACTCTGACAAATCATCAGTGTGTAGTGAAAAGAAACAAAATTCCTCCTCAGAACATGATGCTGAACCTAAAAGCTCTGCTTTAGTCTCACTATTAGAGAATGTGTGTTAATGAGGAGCAGGTCATGTGACTCTCAGAGAGATGATCTTACCTCAGTATCTCCAGTTTACAGTGAGGATTCTCCAGTACAGCAGAGAGACACTTCACTCCTGCGTCTCCTACTTTATTCCCAGACAGATTCAGTTCTCTCAGGTGTGAGGGGTTTGATCTCAGAGCTGAAGCGAGAGCAGCACAGCCTTCATCTGATATTCCACAACGCACCAACCTGCAGATACACAATGACACATTTCACCCTCTCAGTTTCTACACATTACACATCCTTTGTTTTCTCCCTCGTTCCTGCAGTGTTGGTGTGAGAACCAGTCACAGACACTGATGGAAGTCTTCGTCTAGACAGTCATGCAGTGCGAGTTGCCCGACTACAAAATAGTAAGATTTTTTGTAAAATAAGTTGCAGCAGATTTCTCCAGAACTTAGAATGTAAATCCAAAAAAATATAATTTATCAATGCAAATAAATTAATTTAAAGATGATTTAATAGAGATAAATATTTGTACCGCACTTTGATTCATCTCAGACTGCTGACACAAGAAAACTGCAGTAAATGACCAGTAGGTGGCAGTGTAAGGTGTATTTCAGCTCATTTTCACAGCAGGGGATTAGAAGTAGAGCAGCACTAATGACCAAATGAATGTGGAGGAAAAAACAGAAGTAAATGTGGGATTTTTTACTCTTAGAAGATCTTAAACATTTGCAGTTCAATAAAGAAGTTGTAAAAGAAGATGAGATAAAGGAGAGCAGCAGCACAAACACACATCGCTCTGAGAAACAGAGAATGGAACTGGGAAGTCCAGAGCAATGCAAGCTGACACACACTTCATCATTCTGCAAACGGAGCAGAGGGGAATCTCTGACAATGAAGAATAATATGGTAAGACGTCTAGAAACAGGTTGAAAAAGCAATGATGATGATTTAAAGATGATGTGTGTGTTATGGTGGACCGTCTCCCTTCTCTTGTCCAATCACAAGATGATATTAATCCTGACCAATGATTATTGCTGTGATTGAGATTCCCGTCATTATGTGTACAAGAGGTGTAAAGGTATTGTTGCTTTCTGTTCAAAGTCATGAATCAGGTTCTTTCTCTCTGTTTAACTGGAGTTTATTCACACATGGATCTAATTCTCAGTGCATTAATGATTAGTGGAAGTGAGAAGTTTCATTACTGATAGATTTGTTCTGGATGTTGTACTGCTACAGCAAATTTCACCTGAAAAACAACACTGTATACAACAATTCACTGCAGCTTTTAGTGACTTCTTGTGTCTCTTAGAGAGATGATCTTACCTCAGATCTTTCACTTTACACTCAGGATTCTCCAGTAGAGCAGAGAGACGCTTCACTCCTGAATCTTCTAGTTTATTCTCAGACAGATCCAGTGTATTGACAGTCAGATGCAGTTCTCTCAGACTGGAGGTTTCTGAGTTGAGCACTGAGGTCAGAGCTTCTCCACTTCTCTTTGTAAATTTACTGCATCTGATACTGAAGGAAATAAAAGATAATGAAGAGAAATGCAAAAGATCAAACAAGTTCTCAAAGCTTCACTGCAGCATCTCACTTTCAACATCACACACATCAGTTGAACACAATGATTACATGGTGGAATAATAATAAGAATTACAGTCGGAGATGTTCAGATTTGGCTTGGCGAGAGTTTCAGCTGAGGAACATCATCACACACACGTTATATAAACATGGAGGATGAGAGCCGGGAATCCAAATAGGAAAGTAAGAGAGTCTGATCTAAAAGGTTTCTAAGAGGAGAAAGTAAAAATTCTAAAGAGTCCTGCAGAGTTAATTTCATCTGAACATCTCAGACCTTTGATTTGTTCTAACACTGTAACAGTAGAACAATTTCATTCAGCTTCACTTACATTGCTTTTCTGGATGCTGCAATCACAGGCATCACTCTCACAAGAATCTCATCTCTGATCTTATCTGGAGTGATGTATTTATTCAGGTCAAATTCCTCCAGATCCTGTGCTGATGTCAGTAACACAAACACCAGAGCAGACCACTGTGAAGGAGAAAGTTCACTTTGTGCTCCAGATTTCAGATACTGCTGGATTTCCTCCACTAGAGAATCATCACCCAGTTCATTCAGACAGTGGAACAGATTGATGGATTTCTCTGCAGGAAGATCTTCACTGATCTTCTTCTTGATGTACTGAACTGTTTCCTCTTTGTTCTGGAAGCTACTTCCTGTCTGTGTTATTAAGGAATGTAGAAGTGTCTGATTGGACTTGAGTGAGAGACCCAGAAGAAAACGGAGGAAAAGATCCAGATGTCCAATCTGACTGTTTAAAGCCTGATCTACAGCACTCCTGTGAACATCTAAAAGTGTCCTACAGTACTTATTCTGATTAAGAACATTTCTCCTTTTCTTCATGAATGTCAGGTGCACATACAGAGCTGCGAGATGTTCCTGAATGCTCAGATGAACAAAGCAGTACACTTTACTCTGGTGAAGCCCCGACTCCTCACTGAAGATCTGCGTACACACACCTGAATACACTGCTGCTTCTGTCACATCAATGCCACACTCTCTCAGGTCTTCCTCATAGAAGATGTTTCTTCAGCTGCTGGAAAGCCAGTTTCCCCAGTTTGAGAAGCATTTCTTCATCACTTTCCTGCTCTGTAGGTACTTCTCTCTTATGATGTTGGTCTGAATGATGAGGAAGTGTGTGTACATTGGAGTCAGAGTCTTGGGGATCTCTCCACTCTCTGCTTCACCCAACATTCTCTCTAGAACAGCAGCTGAAATCCAGCAGAACACTGGGATGTGGCACATGATGTAGAGGCTTCTTAATGACTTCAGGTGTGTGATGATCTTATTGGCCAGGTTCTGATCACTGATCCTCTTCCTGAAGTACTCCTCCTTCTGAGGGTCATTGAACCCTCGTACCTCTGTGACTCGATGGACACACTCAGAGGGGATTTGATCAGCTGCTGCTGGTCTGGAGGTGATCCAGATGAGAGCAGAGGGAAGCAGGTTCCCTTTTATCAGGTTTATCAGCAGCACATGCACTGGTGCTGATTCAGTTACATCACACACTCTCACTGTCTTCTGGAAATCCAGAGGAAAACGACACTCATCCAAACCATCAAAAATGAACAAAACCTTCTCCAACCTGGAAATGTCCATTTCTTTCATGTCCTTAAAAAACACATGAAGGAGCTCCACCAGACTCAGTGTCTGCTCCTTCATCAAATTCAGCTCTCTGAAAGGAAGTGGGAATATGAGGTGGATGTCCTGATTTGTTTTCCCTTCAGCCCAGTCCAGAACAAACTTTTGCGCAGAGACTGTTTTTCCAATTCCAGCTACTCCCTTTGTCAGAACCTTCCTGATGGGTTCTTCATCTTGTTCAGATAAGGGTTTTGCCAGAACGTTCCTGATGGGTTCTTCCTCTTGTTCAGATAAGAGCTTTGTAAGAACGTTGCTGATTGGTTCTTCATCGTGCTCAGATAAGGGTTTGGTCAGAACTCTCCTGATGGCTTTGTCTTGTTCAGGTAGGAGTTTAAAGATGTCAATGCATTTAATTGGTGTGTCCTCAGTTGGGTTCCTCCTGGATGCTGTCTCGATCTGTTTCACCTCATGTTCTTTATTGATGTCTCCACTGTCTCCCTCTGTGATGTAGAGCTCTGTGTAGATCTCATTCAGGAGGGTTCGGTTTTCCTGCTTTAGCATCAATCCATTCAAACACTGAAACTGCTTCATCAGATTGAACTTGAACTTCTTCTGGAATTCATCTGCAGCAGTGGATTCTGGGTCATGTCTGTGACAGGGTGAAGAAGGAAGACATGGTGAGACATGGGCTCCAATAATTAGAGTAGAAGTTTACATTTTTCCTGCTAGTTAGATCTTTATGATGTTCTCACTGTGGATTTACTTTATTCTACTGGAGGTTTTCTATCATCTAATCACTCTGTAGTTACTAACAGCAGAGAACTTTAGAATAGCAGTGTGTCAGTGTCACAGTCATGGTGTTGGTTTTGATCGTACCCAGTAGCTGTGATGATGTTCTTCTCTCTTCTGTCTCCTGCCTTCTTTAGAACACTTGGAACAAAAACAACAAGTGTTAAAGATCTCAACGTTCCTCACTTTAATACTGGAGTCTAAACCTGAACACAAATTGAACTACAATAATTGTAGTGAGAGCAGGAACACTTGGAGAACACAGAGCTGAATACAACTCCAACATTGTGCACCTGGAGAATTAAATGTGCTCCTGTTTTCATTTCACACTTTTTCCTACTTTTCTATTCTTCCTACACAAACCTCCAAAAGTATTGGAACAGGATGTCCAGTTCTTTGGGTTTTTGCTCAACACTGAAGACATTTGGATTTGAGAGTAAAAGATGAAAATGAAACAATAGATCAGAATTCCAGCTTTCGGTTCCTGATCTTTACATCTAGATGTGTTACATCACTTAGAACACTGCACCGAACCTTTTAGGAAATGAAAGCTGAAATTCTGATCTCTCGTCTCACATCATCTTCTGATGAAGATTTCCACCTACTCACATGGTTTTGGGAAGTGGGAGTTTAGGTTGAGGAAAATGCTGATTTTCATTCTGAATCAATTCTGTTTTCTCTCTCTGTAGTTTACTGTAGAAAATTATAGAAATGGCTTTAAGACGAATTTCATTGTTGCTAAAATCAGAAGATCTACAGAAGATTAAGATCACTAAGCCTGATCTCCAAAAATACTGCTTACACCTTTAAGTAGTAGGTTTAGATGTTTCCTATGCTTTTTTTTTTTATATTAGTATTTTTATTTTAGGATTTAAGACATTATGAGTAATTGATTGTGACTTTAATAAATATTTACACTTTTTATATAAAGGATTTACTGAAAGTATTGTAGAATCACTAAAGACCAAGTAACTATAATATAAATCTAAACAGCTGCTAATGACGGTGTAGTGCAGCCATTAACTGTGACTTTCACTAGGAGAATTATGGGATGTTACCTGTGTCTAGGTGAGGAGATCCAGTGCTAAATCTCAAGGACATCCATAGACCGATCACTCTTCATGGAGACATAGCTGGGCACTGGTGCGTGTGATTTCTCTCTCTGTAGTTTACTGTAGAAAATTATAAAAATGGCCATGAGACAGAATTTACTTGTTGCTAAAATCAGGATACAAAATCCAGTGCATTGAAAAAGTCCCTATGCAGTGGTGGTGTAGAGCAGGAAGTGGAGCACGGGTTTAAAACTGGTGATAAAAACACAGATTTAGTTTGGATAAGATTATAATTTATAGTATGTAGTTTATGTAGAAAACAGTTCCAGCCCACTGTAACTGCTCCTGCTGGATTGGAGTTAAACAGCACTTATTGATTTGGTTCCCTGTAATGGAGGTGATGTTATAAAGGTTTTCTGTGATTGTGCTGAAAAGGAGCTGAACTGAGGTCAGTAATGAGAATCTCCAGTGTTGCTTAAACACTCATTTATAACACATAATATAAGGATTATCCATGTTGTTTGTGTCTTATAGCTTTAATTAGACACTGAGTTTATGGTTCTTGGTTGTGAGAGTTTCATAAATTGTGCACAATAATGTGTATTTGATTGTGTAATAAATGTATTTAGGGTGATGTTTATATATGAAATAAAGCTCTCAGAAATGTCTCCAGATTTGCAGATATGAACAGTTCATTAGTAAAACACTAGAACATGGCAGGTTACCAGTCTTTTGAGGGTGAGGTCACATGATCTGTGCCCTGATCAGGGATCTCCATTTTTCACTGCTCGTGTACACACAGAGTCCTGAAGACGCAGAGCTCTTCTGCTGGAATCAATCACATTCCTAGAAAACACAAAAACAACAAGCAGTTAAAACTGGGGGAAAATCTTTCTAAAACCAGCTGATCCTCATGATGTCTTACTGATTCTCACATATTTATCTAACATCTTTATTCCTCATCTGAACACAGACTGACAGGAGGTGTGCAATAAACACAACATCAATAAACACTTTTCTATTTTTTATTTCTATGTATAAAAAGTGATTAAAGTCTTCTGTATTTCTATATTTTCCACACAGTCCATTAAAGTCCATTAGAAGTTAAATCTATAAACATATAAGACACAGACGCCTTATTGGCCGCTTTGGTCCGTTGCTGTGATACGCCAATGCTGCTGCAATCTTGGTCCAGACGAGAGTTCCCTGTACACAAATACAACTACACAACATATATAACAATATTTAACTATAAGGGAGGGATAATAACAATAACTGTACAAACAATTAGTGATAAAAGATAATTGAGAGATATTGTATAGCCTTTCATTTATTATTATACTCATTTATTATTGTACAATTATTTACTTTTTTTGTCTGTATTCTATTGTAATTGATAGTACATACTATTAGCATTTTATTTAATATAACATTATAATGCATCATTATTATTAATGTTATTACTGTTATTGTTAATAAATATTTAGCATTTTTCAACATTTTAGTTACTTATATAGTTAATCTACTGTATATTATTTTATTCCATCTTACTTAATACTGGGATAAAATAGATTTGATGCACTTTTATTGTACCATAATCACATCCATGTATCTCCATAAAGAATCCAGCAGTTCTCTTTGTTCTTCACTGTTTTGGAGAATAAATCTGTAAATAACTGCATCATTTTAGTGTATAAAAATACAGAAATAAGGCTGCCAGTGGGATTTGTATTATTTAGGGTTTGTTCCATTTTCTCAAAGATGGTTATTTTTAGTGAAGCACATGGAAAACTCAAATGGTAAGGTTAAACCCAGAAAAGTCTTTTCCTCAGTAACAAGACTTTATTTCAGTGATTGTAAATTTAATTCTGACATTAGTGGCGTCTCCACAATTTTTACCCAAAAATAAAACAAGCCAAAAAAATGCAAGACAAATGTGAGATTTCATTATTTCATTAAAGATTAACCATCGATATATATATATATATATATATATATATATATATATATATATATATATATATATATATATATATATAAATATATATATGAAAAACTTACACAATAACAAAATAAAACACACATAATACCTGAATAAATAAATTGTATATACTATTCATTGTTAATTCTATTATTTTGTCCTTCTAGTATCTCCATAAGTGAATATTATTTTATATCACTGCATTCTAATAATATATGGGACGCTGTTTCAAGGATTCCCCATATTTCACAATTTCTATTTTTGTGTTTTTCTATCTTGTTTAAATGTGGGTTTAGTGTTTTGTGTGGCCAATTCATAATCTTGTCATAATCTCGTCCTTTTCCCTGATTTAATCACATGTTCTTTCCACCCCTACATTTCTTTGTATTGCAGATACTGTAGGTTCTTCCTTTTGTTTCTGTGTCCCAAATGTTCTGCATCTTTTATCTCTGCTGTACTCATACACACCCTAATGTTCACATCTGGTTCCTTTATCTCATTTTCTGTGCTATATTATTTACTATGCAGCCATTATCCAGCCATTAATATTCTTTAATATTCATATTCCCAACAGTTTTCTAGTACCTTTTTTACTGGATGTCTTTCATCATGCTGTTTTATATTGCTCAAGTATGTCACCCATTTCCACTTGGATTGACCATGCTGGAGATGCTCCACAACTTATCCTTAAAGCTAGGGTTTGAATCTTGTCTATTTTATTAGCCATGTTTCAGAGGCTGAACTGTAGATTAAGATGCCATTGTCTTAAGATGCCATTGGAGATCTAATCAATGTGCAGTAAATTCATTTTTAATGATTGTCTGCTGGCTCCCCATTTGACTCCGGCCAAGTTACATTTATCCCCTTTCTGCATTTATCTACTAGTTTTTGTATGTAAAGTCAATTTGGTGTCCATCCATAATCCTAGAAATCTTATTACTTTTACTTGTTCTAGTTCATGACCATACATTTGGTGTACATTACTGCTGCTCCAGAGATGCTCTCTTTGATTATTTGTGTTGATACCTCAGTCGCAATTCCAGATATCACTTCTCTTACCCAATTCTTCTTTTCTGGAATTGAACATAAAATTTCCCCAAATATAGTCTTTAATCCAAGTGCCTTTTTTCTGCTGCTTGTTGTCTTTGCAAAACAATAACGATTTGCTTTTTAAACCCAACTGACTTGATTCTACCCCCTTAAAAGGGTCACTTAAATGGGTCTGATAAACTTCCATAAGATAAAAAATATATTGTCAGATATATTTTGAAATGTATTTCAAAAATGGGTAATTGTCGCAAAGCAGCTTTACAGAAAGAAATTATTCTACAAAATCCTGATTTTTATTTCTTCTACTGTCCATGACAAGTGAAACTATTAATATGAGACTCCAACAAATGAAGGAGGTGAAACATTCCCTCAGGAAAAAGACCATGATCTGCTCCTGTTTAAGGGAAATCATCCTGAGCCATTACAACAATTCCAGGATCAGCTTGGAACAACCAAACAATCCTGGTGTTCTCATGTCAGATCCTCCTCAATAAACTCAGAACATCATCAAATCCAACTGAGGAATATGGGCTGAAACTGTTGTCCTCCATTTCGGCTGCTGTGGCGCAGTTTCCCTGCGGTCTTCCACAAACTCCATTACATAGAAAACACAAATGCATTATTCCGATAGAAAGTCGTTTCTAGGAAAAACTCACCCACTTTTCTTCAGCACTGCTTGTTGTTGGACTTGAATCTCACCGCTTCTGGCTGCTGTTGAAGATCTTTGTGTTTTTCTAACCACTCCTCAAAATGGAATCGAGGTTGAGAAACACTTTCAATTTTGGAAAACTTGTTGACGACAAGTTGCATCGCATTCCGTCAAGTTCAGATCAAGAACTAAAAGAGAAAGTGCTGTGATTAATAACAGCAAGTAGTGGAGATGTTGTGGAGGAGAGGAAAGTCAGCCTTTTTCTCTCTAGAAACTGCTCCCTCTTGAACTCAATGATACTGTTTCTCACTAGTGCCAAATGTAAAAGTGGGTACTAAAAAAAAGTTTTTTTCCCAAATCTTTCCAAGTGTTGTGCCCTCACTTTTAGATTTTTACTTTGCAATCCAACCACCATAAGTCCCAGTGTTCTCAAACGAGGACTTCATAATTAACAGCATCCAATTTTGTTACTATTAATAAAACCTGACAAATGTGTATGTCGTATTAAATTATAAATATTATTAATCATATAAAAGCAAGTTTTGAACATACAGTTTAATGAGGTTTTGTGCCTGTTCTACTTTTATGTCTGACTCCACTGTAGAACGTGTTGACTGAGTTTGACACCATCTTGTATTTCTACTAATCATTAAACACACACACACAAACACCAAAGAAAGTAAATAATGAAAGAAAGCAGCAGCTTCTGCAGAGGTCTGTGCTTCCAGTAAAACTGCATGGAATTTAAGAGAAGACATGTTTAGGTGAGACAAAGGGAGAGGTGTGAAACACTGTCTCCGTGACAACAGTAAACCTGTACCACCAGTTCTACCGGTTTCTCTTGATGAGTGAGAGAAAGCATAGGCAGAAGACAGAGCAGCTGGTGTAGCAGTGTTCTGTGGAGATATCCAGTTCTCAGTGACTGCCAAAAAGTCAAAGGCATAGTGGGAAGCCAAGGCTGTGATAAAGTCAGCATTCCTTACAGCAGACTGGCAATTTCAGTTTTACACACACACACACACACACACACACACACACACACACACACACACACACACACACCAGCAGGGTAAATACACAGTCTAAGTCACTGCAGCACAAATATTGAATTTATATTTTAAAATGAGTGACACAGCAGCAAGGGGATGTTGGAGTTTGTCTCTGTGAAAGAATGAGCCACAAGAAACATGTCATCCACTCCGATGCTCAGTGCCAAAAATGCCCACACCTGCGAAGGTGTCAGGGATCCACCTGCCACACCCCCCTTTTGTGGCTCTCATGCCTATGCTCTCCCTGGAGCTCCAGGCTTAACCACGCACACCTGGGGCTCGTTGTCTTTCATGCCTCTGCTCTCTCTGGAGCTCCAAGCTTAAGCTGGGACTCATCATCACTCCACCCCGCTCCTATATAAACCCCTCACTCACGCTCACTCCCCGTTCGTTATTGAATGTGTTGGACGTTACGTACTGCTGGATCACGGCAAAGGATCACAGTAATCTCTTATTTAGAATGTGTCCAAAACACATTATTATGAGAAACACACATGTTCACGAGTCTCTGTGTGTACCTTTTTGGTGACCACCGAGCAAGAGAAGCCAAATACACAATGATCACAAATAATTAGAAACTATTATTAGACATAATTACCCAAGCAGATATGAAAATGCTACTATTGTAATATATATTATAAAAAATATTACATGTATTATTGAAATAAGCCTGTTTTCTTTTGCATATCTCCTCCTCCTGTGTAATTGTGGGCAGATCCCTCACCTTTCTCAGAGATTGTTCATGGCGCTCCAGAATAAGGGTGAATGACTTCTCTTGTATTTCTTCTATTTTCTAATTCTCGCACCAACAGTGGTCTCTTTCTCACCAAGCTTCTTACTGATGATCTTGTAGCTCATTCCAGCCTTGTGCAGGTCTACAATCTCGTCCCTGACGTCCTTTGACAGATCTTTGCTCTTTCCTATGGTGTTGGACAGGTTTAAATGAAAGACGTTGATTCTGTGACGGGGTATTTTATATACATAACGAGTTGATATTAGGAGCACTTTCCTGAAGGGACAGGACTAATTTGGGGGTGTGGGAGTCAGAATTCTTGGTACGGGATCAAATACAAATTAATTTATAACCTTTCTTTAAAGTTTTTTATGGATTTATTTTTATATCCTGTCTTTCTGTGTTAAAATAAATCTACCATAAAAACTCTGGACTGTTCATCTCTTTGTAATGGAGTAAACTCACAAAATCAGCATGTTCTAGCAGCAGCATCATGGATAATAACCATAACCATTTGCAGTGCGTGGAAACTCAAATACCGATAACGAGAAAACAACGTTTGTTATGTCGAGATCACAACAAAAGAAGAAAGAAAAAACGATTATAATGAATGACCTTTAAGGACTTTCATACACTTCACCTAATCTAAACATCAAACATTTGATGAAATAATTATGTATCCAATAATTGATGATGGAACACAACAATTCATTTTGTAGCACGCGTTGGGTATGTTCATGGGCTGCCCACAAATAGACACACACACACACACACACACACACACACACACACACACACACACACACACACACACACACACACTATTGTGATTTTCCACAGTAGAACAGTTCATTAATATAGATGGGAACAATCCTTAAATTTACAGAACAAACATTTTTCAATCAGGTGTAGAAGTTGTGTTGTTGTGAAGCTGTAGAAGTATTAGGTAGCAGTTTCGTAATGCAGTAAATCACAGCAGACTTTATAAAAATAAATGTATATACTTATGTACTTGCTGCACCAAATGTGTAGTAGCAGGCTAAGATAGATAATTACATTCAAGTTTGTTTTCCACATTTAATAATGCAAGGAAATAAAGGATATTGTATGATATTTCGTTCTGATGTGTTTTAGTTACCACAATGGCAGTAGCACTATAATAGTTTAGCATCTATAATTGTTCTGATGAGGAACAGGGTTGCCAGATTGGTGTGTTTTCCATTAATTGTTCAAAATCCACACAAAACTCTATAGTAAATACACAAATCACACATTAAGTCAGAACGAAAACAATACTGTGGCGTGTCACACATTTTCAATATAATAAAGCAAATGAAATGTTCTTGTCTAAGGAAGGTTACGTTGTAACTACGTTGTAAACTATTATACATGTCTGTCATTTAACACAACAGAAGTCCAAGTTTATTTCTATAGAGCTTTTCACAATAAACATTGTCTCAAAACAGCTTTACAGAACTTAAGAATGAAAGTAAATGATGTGTGTTTATCCCTGATGATGAAGACTGGGGTGACTGTGGTGAAGGGAAAACTTCCTTAGATAAAGAAACCCCAAGAAGAAACCTTGAGGGGAACCAGACTAAGAAGAACAAGTGAACTTTGTGTACTTGTTGCAATTTGGGTTGTTCTATAAATGTTATCATAATTGAGATTTACATGGTCTTACCAGCATCCTGGAGATGACAGTGGAGTGTCGGATTCAATTAAAACTAACAATATATTTAACTGGTCTTAACAAATGCCTGTTGAGAGTCATACTTTTTTGTCGTAATGACAAAAAAAATGTTTTACAATTTTTTTTTTTTATATCATATCCAACAAGGAATGAATCAAAATATTAATAAAAAAAACTTTATTGACACATATGTATCAATTAAAACAATACAGAAATGAACATGGACTGGAGACATAAATAAACAATGCACAGAGCAACATAAAACATTGTGTTCTTCAGTCCAAACCCTTTGGAGGAAGATTTTCACCACTAAGTGCAACTTCATATTATAACAACACATACAGTTGTGCTGCAGAGTGAATACTGTCCAAGAAGATCACTCCAACAATCCCACTGTCAAAATGTCCAGTTTCTAGTCCACTAATCCCTAGATTATAGTCCATTAAATGTACTACATACCGATTCTCCAGTAGCACTTTCATGCAGCTAACTATTCAATAGTACTCTATTTTATCTAAAACGTTACCCAGAGGACTATAAAACACAGCAATGTTAATCAAGATTAATCAAGAAAATAAGTGACTGATGATTCAATAATTAATGAAATAATGAACAAGGAATAAAACCTTTAAACCTCAAAACTGAAAAAATACAAAAAAATATACTAAACAAAATTATAAATGCAACCCTTTTTTTTGCCCCCATTTTTCATGAACTGAACTCAAAGATCTAAGACTTAAAGACCTATTTCTCTCAAATATTAATCACAAATGTGTCTAAATGTGTTTTAGTGATCACTTCTCCTTTGCTGAGAGAATCATCCACCTCACAGGTGTGGCAGATCAAGATGCTGATTAGACAGCATGATTAGTGCACAGGTGTGTCTCAGGATGCTCACAGTAAAAAGCCCCTCTAAAATATTTGACAGAAACACGTCTTTAGTGTACATAGAGAAAGTCTTAAAGTGTTAAAGATGAATATAAATATGATGTCAGATTTGTATCTGAAGCAGCTTTTGTAATAGTTTAGATGGTTTGTGTGAGATTTCAGTAACTGTATTTAAACCTTCTCATGTTTTTGTATTTTTGCAGTATGAACCCACAAATGCCCCAAAATTTATCGTTTTTGGTGATCGACCCTGGAATCCTACAGTAGAAAGGTGTGTGTGTGTGTGTGTGTGTGTGTGTGTGTGTGTGTGTGTTGAGTACATGTGTATTATCAAAATTTATTTTTCTCACTGTCTGTTTTTTCTCTCTCTCTCTCTCTCTCTCTCTCTCTCTCTCTCTCTCTCTCTCTCTCTCAGGATGGTCAGGAACACACTGTTTATGGTTGAAATAAATGAATATATAAAAAATTCACAAGTAAATACAAAAACAAAACAAAAAAACCCCCCACCAACTTCATTACAGGACCTTTTTGAGGCCCGTAACTGACCACATGACCACAAAGCTACAGGGCAGACTGTGTGATGTCATTACATACTCCATACAAGTCCCACCCCTTAGATAGATAGATAGATAGATAGATAGATAGATAGATAGATAGATAGATAGATAGATAGATAGATAGATAGATAGATTGATAGATAGATAGATAGATTGATTGATTGATTGATTGATTGATTGATTGATTTCTGGGGTGAACATGGTCTCTGGACATTTTGACTCTAGAGTCCAAACAGCTGTGAGGTACTACACTGTAAAGCTCATGTAGAGTCATGTCTGAACTGGACCACATGTCTGTGTAGCAGAAAAAACAGTAATGTGTTACAGATCTTTGACAATATCTTCCTTCACTTGATTGTACAAATTCAGGATTGCCGCTTTGGAAATGTATTTTCCTGTCATTTCTTATTTCTTTTTAAGTTCTGGAGCATTTTTATAAATAAGTGTTTTTCCACCGCATTGAACACAAATTTAATAATTTGTGGATTTCAAAAAGGATTTTAATTATACCTGCATTTAAATCAAAAGAAAATACCTCCATTAAGCAGATGATTGTCGAGGCTTCTGACTGCTTTTCAGGCCTCAGATTACCAGATGTTGACTTGTGTTTCCGTCTGTAAAATAATTTACTAAATGAAATGAAAAGGTGCTCAGATCACACTAATCACATTATATGTTTTTATTTGATCATGCAGTAATAATGTGCTTGGACTTTCTTACACACTGAAGGCAGAAACATCAAAACTATACACACCTTTAAGTGCCAGAAGCTGGTTTTCTGGAGAAAATAAATATTCTGATAAACACTAGATGTTCCTTCACAGTTTATCGGTTGTTGATTTTGTTTTAGAGATTTTCGTGGGTAAAATGTGACCACATGAAACAGACAATTCTACAGTAATGATAAAACACTGGGGATGTGATTTTACAGGAAAATAGTCAGTATAAATAAAGTAGGGGGATTCTAGCTGCACACTGCATTCTCAACAAAAGTGTGTGATTGGTTATACAGTAATGCAACATCAGCAGATCTACTCTTAAAATATAACACTTTTCATTTATTTCATATAACACTGGTAATAGTGTCAGCTTCACTGTGCAGTGACCATTTTGCCTCCAGTCCCCATTCATTTCCAACCCTGTTGCTAACTAAAGAATAAAATTATTGCCATCTAGTGGTGATATGAGACATTGCAGTAGCATTAATGTTCGGGAGCAAATTTTATTTGCTATATATATTCTATATATTTATAAACAAAAATAACCATTTTTTTTAACATTTTAAAATACACTTAAAAATGTCAAAGTTACTGTGGTGTTTGAATCTATATAAATCAACTTGTCGGGCAATGAAGCGCAGGACCGACAAGTAAAAACGGTCCGTGTGGAAACAGAACAAAAATACCAAAAGTACCGCTCGAGGACAAGTTGCAATGTCTCATATCACCACTAGATGGTAGCATTTTGATACTACAGTACAAAAATAGCCGATGTTCAGTTTTTTTAATTTTATCTTAAAATCTGCCATTTGAATATAATATATTATATAGATATAATATATATATATATATATATATATATATATATATATATATATATATATATATATATATATATATATATATATATATATATATATTTACTTACATACTTATATAAATATGAAAAAAAAATACAATAATGTATCTAGTAATTTATGTAAAATCTAAAATCTAGAAACAACGAGTTCATTAATTTTTATTTTATTAATTTATTAATTGTCTCCGTCCGTGTGAAAACAGCAAAAATACCAAAATTACCGCCCGGAGACAAGTTGTAATGCCTCATATTTCCACTAGGGGGGAGGCATTTTACTACTACAAAATGTACAGGTTTTTTTTTTTCTCAAATTTTATTAGAATTGCACTTAAACTGTACAATAATTTGTTATTATCAATATAATCATCTTTTTAATAATAATAATAATAATAATAATAATAATAATAATAATAAATCTAGCAATGTAACTAGTATCTAATAAAATTCTACATATATAAAAATAGGATAGCTATTATAAAATTATAAAATCTATAATAGAATATAGAAAATAACGATTTCATTCATTTTATTATTTGCTTAATTATTCATGATTCACTCACAACTCAGAAATTTTTTATTAAATATAACTATAAGAAGGGCGAAACTAAAACTTTATTTAAAAACATATTCACAACGTCTTTTCTTTAGTCGTATATTTTGAAAAAAAATCAACTGAAAAATAAACATGAAACATTGTTTTTACTGATAAAATCTGCAATGAAGGCCAGGTCCGACAAGTAAAGACCGTTTGTGTGGAAACATTGCAGAAATTCTCAAAGTTCCGCCCGGCGACAAATAGATTTTTATAGAGTCAAACATCACAGTTGTTATAAATATAGATGAGTGTATTTTAAAATGTTTGATCATAAAATTTATAAAAGAAAATATTTTTGTTTATAAATATATAATTTATTTCAATTTAATAAAATGTGCTGCTGCACATCATTGCTACTGCAATGTCTTATTTAACCACTAGATGGTAGAATTTTATTATTACAAAAATCACTATGTTCAGTTTTTTATTATATTTAAAATTTTATTAGAATTACACTTGAACTGTACAAAAGTTTGTTATAATAAATATTATCTATCTATCTATCTATCTATCTATCTATCTATCTATCTATCTATCTATCTATCTATCTATCTATTGATTCTGTCGCTGTTTAAGCCAATATCCACATTTCTGTCTGGAGCTGCTGTCATTTAACTCCTCTGGTGTTGTTTTTTCTTTTGATTACTCTACAAGTGTTATCCAGAAAGTACTCATTTTAGTGCACATGTAATGTGTACGTATAGTTTTATGGTGTCAATGTGCAGGATTAAATCCAGTCTTCAGACAGATGTAATAATTCTTTCTTTTTGATTTTTTTTTTTGAAAGTGGGCAAAGTGTCTACATTAAAACATGACAGATGTGTGAACAGTTGATTTAGATTGAAGTTTGGATGCCCAGAATGGAAAAAAAACAAACAACTTCACAGACACATGAACAAGTGACAGCTAAATCTGAATTAAATGACAGTAGGGTACAACAAAGCAAAAACAATGATCAGACCCATAGAGCATCTGCACATCAAAAGGTGTGTAATAAGCAGTGTTGGGCAACGTTATTTTTAAAAGTAATGCATTACAAAATTGAGTTACTCCCCAAAAAAGTAACTAATTACTTTACTTAGTTACTTTTTATGGAAAGTAACGCATTATATTACTTTTGTGTTACTTTTCAATTCAATTCAATTCATGTTTATTAGTATAGCGCTTTTTACAATGAACATTGTCCCAAAGCAGCTTTACACAGATAATGTGGTGATTAAATGTAAATATGTTCTTTGTAAGTAAGAGTGTCCCTGATGAGCAACTGTGGCAAGGAAAAACTCCCAGAGATGGCGATAGGAAGAAACCTTGAGAGAAACCAGACTCAAGAGGGAACCCATCCTCATCTGGGTTGCAGATGAGTCAGTGCAGCAGACCGCCGACACCAACTACAGTCCAATCCATCCTTAAAGCACCCGTTCTACTCAGGAATTACATGGAACCACCCAAGGTCTTGATGAGAGACCGTCCCAAGCTGCACAGAAGTGTGAAGATCCACGGAGGGGAGAGGGGCAGGAACAGTGGTCACTGGAGCCTCAGGAGCATGTTTAACTCGACCGAGAGAGAGAGAGAGAGAGAGAGAGAGAGAGAGAGAGAGAGAGAGAGAGAGAGAGAGTGACAGGAAGAGAAGGATATGGATTATTAAGTGTCCCTATTGGTGTATGAAAGTTAATGTCACTGTGCAGTTGGGCTCCGGCAAGACTCACTATGGCAGCATAACTACAAAGGAGAAGCAGAAGGTAACACAGACATGAGGGATCTCTGGGATAAGAGACGACCCACCACACCACCATCAACAAACCTGAGTGAACGTGTGAATGTGAGGGGACGACAGCATACAAATATACCAGTTCACCAAACACTCTATATCCATGCTCCCTCCAGATCTGAGCCTTTACCTAAGAAAGAATTCTACTGATCAAAGGTTTGACTAAATAAATATGTGTTCAACCTCGACTTGAACACTGAGACTGTGTCTGAGTCCCGAACACTGATTGGAAGGTTGTTCCATAACTGTGGGGCTTTATAAGAGAAAGATCTGCCCCCTGCTGTAGTCTTCATTATTTGAGGAACCAACAGATAGCCAGCACCTTTTGATCTAAGTAGGCATGGAGGGTCATACTGGTACAGGAGTTCACTCAGATACTGCGGTGCGAGACCGTTAAGTGCTTTATACGTCAGTAGTAGTATCTTATAATCAATGCGAGATTTAATTGGGAGCCAGTGTAGACTGATTAAAACAGGGGTGATGTGGTCGTGTTTCCTAGATCTAGTGAGGACTCTTGCTGCTGCATTCTGGACTAACTGAAGCTTATTTCTGGACTTATTCACACACCCAGACAGTAAAGCGTTACAGTAGTCTAATCTAGAAGTAACAAAAGCATGAACTAGTTTTTCTGCATCCTGTAACAACATCACATATTTCTAATGTTAGCAATATTTCTAAGGTAAAAGAAGGCGATCCTGGTGATATTATACACCTGAGACTCAAAGGAAAGACTCGGGTCAATAATCACACCAAGGTCTTTGACAGCCCTACATGCTGAAACAGAAACACCATCCAGAGATGCTACGTAATCAGAAAGTTTGCTTCTAGCTGCATGTGGTCCTAGTAAAAGTACTTCCGTCTTATCTGAGTTGAGCAGAAGAAAGTTATCAAGCATCCACATCTCTTTCACGCCTTACAGGTGTAACAGGTGTAATATAGATAATTGCCATTAAGAAATAAGTTATATTAGGGCAAAAGACGTGTGTGGGCTGCACACCGGTGATGTGGAGGGAGAACATACCTTTCGCTGTCATCTCATAAAACATCGTGCAATTCCGTAAATATGACCTCGTCCTCGTCTACATCATTCTCTGCTTCATCATCAGCTTGAAACATTCTGAATGCTTTTACAAAGTTTGTGTGACCGTGGCAGTTTATCTTTCCACAAAGAGCAAATCTGCTGTGAATTTGCTCTATGTCTCCGCTGTGATGGCATCGTACATGTGTCTCCCACAGAAAACTTTTATTCTGAGCAGTCCATAGATCTGCAATGGTGGAAAGTCGGCAAAAGTTTTCTATATTTCTGTCTCTATTTCCATATATACAACATTACACACACACACACACACACACACACACACACACACACACACACACACACACACACAAACATCTGTAGTGCTGTGCTTTGCATGCAGATGTTTTTTTTTTTTTTTTTAAGTGGTATTTTTTGCAGTTGACAAGAGCTTTTCACCAACACAATCTACACTTAACCATTATTCCTGTCTCCGTTTCCTTAACTGTTTCAAAATAATAAGAATACTTCCATCACAGTAAAGTAATTCTCTGGTTTGCCACCTCCGCTTCTGACCAGCTTCTGTTCCCGCGGCTCGCACGTATGAGTGCGCGATTCTACGTGACTACGTTCATTTTAATTCAGTATTGATTTTTTTAAGCAAAATAATTTAACTGAAAAGTAACTCGCATTACTTTTTTCAAAAAGTAACTCAGATATTAATGTGTACATTTATAAAGTAACGCGCTACTTTACTCGTTACTCCAGAAAAGTAATATTATTATGTAACACACGTTACTTGTAACGCGTTACCCCCAACACTGGATAAGTAAGTAAGTTCAGTTACACTAAACACTTTCAGAGATGCACTGGATCTGTGATCAATTCTGTAGGCAAAAAGATGCTCATCAAAACAAACAATTTTGAGCTGCGATGTAACCAGTAACACACATTTATTTCTGACTATTATATCCTTGATTTTATAAAACACTGCCAAATCATGGTCTACATAATAATGAAGGTAGAACCATATTTAGTTCCATTATACTTCACCTATTTCACTGAGAGAACATTGGTTCCTGCAGGAACATTCAACTGCAATCTGAACACTTTCATTCAAGTCACTGACACAGACAGTCTTTCTCATCCAAGTACAATTCTGTAATGGTTAAAGGCTTCCCAGTTATATGCCATGAAATGTTCATGTTTTTTCAAAAAGCATCTGAGTAAAGTTCTTGAAACATTTTGGTTGAGTCTTGAAGAAATTGTGTTTGGACTCGTATCTCATGGACCATATGTGAACAATAGGCCCATTTTCCTGTAAATAAGCACTTGAACAGCCTGTGATGCTCAGAAATGAAGTGTTTCAAATGCACAGTAAGTCCAGTAAGGCCAGCTGGACGGGCTAGCCGCGTTTCGTGCCAACAGAAATGCAGCTCTGTGCGGTAAGACTCGCGGCGGCGGTCTGTGTGTTTAGATCAACACGGAATGGTGTAAGAACTCTGTGCTTGTTTCTACCTACTGCTCATCGCTGCTGGAGTTTATTGTTGTGAGATGTAGACCTTTTTATTTACCCCGGGAATTCACCACCGCTATTGTGCTCGGAGTGTACATACCACCTAGCGCTAATGCTAAGGAAGCGCTCAGCGTGCTCTACGGGACCATTAGCGGACTTCAGAACACACACCCTGACGGACTGTTTATTGTCGCCGGAGATTTTAATCATGCAAATCTCAGGACTGTGCTTCCCAAATTCTATCAGAATGTGGACTTTACAACCAGAGGAGAAAACACGCTGGATGTTGTTTACACAAACATCCGGGGCGCATACCGGGCGAAGCCCCGCCCCCACCTCGGGTACTCAGACCACATCTCTGTTATGTTGATCCCAGCATACAGACATCTCAGCAAGCGTTCAAGACCAGCTCAAAAACAAATGAGAACCTGGCCAGCAGGATCCATGTCTGCTCTCCAGGACTATTTTGAATGCACTGACTGGGACATGTTCAGGGAAGCTGCAACCAATGGCGATTTCATCAACTTGGAGGAGTACACGTCAACAGTGACCAGTTACATCGGCAAATGCATTGATGACGTGACTACCTCCAAGACCATCACTATACGCTCCAACCAGAAGCCATGGATGACCGCCAAGGTTCGTGCGCTGCTAAAAACAAGAGACTCTGCCTTCAGAGCAGGGGACAAGACGGCCTTAAAAACAGCAAGGGCCAAACTGTCCCGTGCTATAAGAGAGGCGAAGCGCGCACACGCTAAGAGAATCCATGGCCACTTCTAGGACAGCGGAGACACCCGGCGCATGTGGCAGGGCATCCAGGCGATCACAAATTACAAGACCACATCACCTGCTTGTGACCGTGACGCCTCCCTTCCAGATGCGCTGAACGACTTCTACGCCCGGTTCGAGGTGCAGAACAACGTGGTGGCGAGGAAGACCATCCCTCCTCCCAGTGACCAGGTGCTCTGTCTAACCGCAGCTGAAGTGAGGAAAACTCTATGCAGAGTTAACCCACGGAAGTCTGCTGGACCTGACAACATTCCTGGCAGAGTGCTCAGGGAATGTGCAGAACAACTAGCAGATGTCTTCACTGACATCTTCAACATCTCCCTGAGCAGCACCACTGTTCCTTTGTGCCTCAAGACGACAACCATTATTCCTGTGCCGAAGAAGTCTTCTGTCTCCTGCCTCAATGACTATCGTCCCATTGCACTCACACCCATCATGATGAAGTGCTTCGAGAGGCTTGTCATGAGGCACATAAAGACCCAACTCCCACCCTCACTGGACCCCATGCAGTTTGCGTATCGTCCAAACCGCTCCACGGACGATGCCATCTCCACAACCCTCCATCTGGCCCTCACCCATCTGGATAACAAGGACTCTTATGTAAGGATGCTGTTCATAGACTTCAGTTCAGCATTCAACACAATCATTCCCCAGCACCTGATCGAGAAGCTGAGCCTACTGGGCCTGAACACCTCCCTCTGCAACTGGATCCTGGACTTCCTGACCGAGAGACCTCAGTCAGTCCGGATCGGGAACAGCATCTCCAGCACCACCACACTGAGCACTGGGGCCCCTCAGGGCTGTGTGCTCAGTCCACTGCTGTTCACTCTGCTGACTCACGACTGTGCACCAACGCACAGCTCGAATCATATCATCAAGTTTGCTGATGACACGACCGTGGTGGGTCTAATCAGCAAGAACGACGAGTCAGCATACAGAGAGGAGGTGCAACGGCTAGCAGCCTAGTGTGGAGCCAACAACCTGTCTCTGAACGTGGACAAAACCATAGAGATGGTTGTTGACTTCAGAAGAGCACAGAGTGACCATTCTCCACTGATCATCGATGGATCTTCAGTGGAGATCGTCAAGAGCACCAAATTCCTTGGTGTTCATCTGGCGGATAACCTTACCTGGTCACTTAACACCAGCTCCATCACCAAGAAAGCCCAGCAGCGTCTCTACTTCCTGAGAAGGCTGAGGAAAGCCCATCTCCCTCCCCCCATCCTGACCATGTTCTACAGAGGGACCATCGAGAGCATCGTACGCAGCTGCATCACTGCCTGGTTTGGGAATTGCACCGTCTCGGATCGCAAGACCCTACAGAGGATAGTGAGAACAGCTGAGAAGATCATCTGAGTCTCTCTCCCCTCTATCATGGACATTTACACCACACACTGCATCCGCAAAGCACACAGCATTGTGGATGACCACACACACCCCTCACACACATACTTCACCCTCCTACCATCAGGAAAACGGTTCCGAAGCATTCGGGCCGTCACATCAAGACTGTGCAACAGTTTTTTCCGGCAAGCCGTCAGGCTCCTGAACAAACATCTGGACTGAACTCTCTCTCACACACACACACACACACACACACACACACACACACTTACACACAACTGAGTGACTGATCTGTACAACCGGACTCAACACACATACACTTCACACACCAAGGTCTCAGTACCATTCACACCTCTCATTATAGCAAAATGTTTACATTCCGTTTGTTGCTGATCTCAGGGACTTGCTCTTTTTGCACAATATTCCGTTAATCCCTTGGTCACTGTTCACTTTATCTTGACTGCTGCTACTATATTTTTTTTACACTATTATTGAATTGCAAAATTCTGTTTATATTTGTTTACATTTCTGCTACTGTGCACCTTATCCTGTCACGACAGGTTTTACTGGCGGAGCTACTGCTGTTTTTATTTTTATATTTTGTGTATTGTCCTGTGTTGTCCTGCACTGTCCTGTGTTGTCTTGCACTGTCCTGTGTTGTCTCTTGCACTGTTTGCACCAGTTGCACACATGCACTTTATGTGGCGAGGATCTTAGTTCCTGGCCCGGTGTTCTTCTGTTCTGTGACTGTTGTTTTATGTTGTTTTATGTAGCACCTGGGTTCAGGAGAAACGTTGTTTCATTTCACTGTGTACTGCATCTGCTATATATGGTTGAAATGACAATAAAAGCTTCTTGACTTGACTTGACTTCCTTCTGTTAAAATGGGAGCAAATACAATGTTCACTGTTTGTAGTAAAAGTAGTAATAATTGGCAGTATTTATGGTCTTCAGGCACAGTGTCACCAAGTATTAGAGCACATTTCAGAGTAGACCAACACTGTACTGCATTTATGCCCAAATCACTGCTCTCATCATCCAGTTTAACACCAGGAGGACGATTTCTCCTCTCCATGTACCCATAATTAAATAAATGTAATCTGCCATCCAACTCTTTTACTGTCAAAAAATTGGCTTGAACACACTGAAAAACACGTTTCAATTCAAACCGGGCAACTTCCTCTAAAATCTCATGCAATATGTCTACAGAAAAACTGTCTGATGTATTAAAGTACTGCAGAGTGTTTAACAAGCATGTACGTTTCACACCACAAACACCAGGTAGTGTTGGGTCTGATTGTTTAGGGATAATCTTCCCTTTCAGCAAGACAAAACCTTCAGCTTTTCCGAGCTCTAAAAGATTCAACAAATCCAAAAGGAACTGAGAAAGAACTGTCCTTTGAACATGTAGCCATGTCTGTATCACCTGGTAGCCCAACAACTGCATTATGAGAAACAGCCTCATCTCCAACACACAATGAAACACTGTCATGTCCTTCATTAACTCTCTTCAAATGTTTGCGGAATACTGACCCCAAGTCCCAAATTCTAAAGAGCAATCTGCTTGAGCACTTTTCAGTCGAAGTGATTTTCCAGGCAAAAGCCCATGAATTAACTTTAGATGTTGAACAAGAACATTTGTGCTTCCACACAACAAAAACAAATAAAACTAATGATTTTCCTAAGCAACCAAAACTAGCAGAGGAATCTCGCTCTGAGTTCAGCTCCTCTTGGACTCTCTTTGACCTTGCCAATGTCAATCTGAAAAACTGCTGTGTAGATGTTATGCAGGACTTTGCTGTAATATTCACCGAACACAAAGTGAGCCTTGAAAAGTTCATCTAAAGCACCAAGACCACTCACTGACTTGCAAGATATGACTTTCTTCTCAAGGATGATATAATATCCATGAATGCTGATCTTTTTTGTACCCATGGTAAGCATGTATGGCTGTGTGCTTTCATCACTGGAGTCAAGGTGCACTTTTATGTTAGTCACAGCCTAAAAAAAAAAAAAAAATCTACAATTGACCTGCTTCATTAGTTTTATAGAATACAATCAGCTCAACACGCATTCACTTTAAGCAGACCACAGGTGGTCACAAAAAAGACCACATTTACCTTTTTGAAGATAAGGTGTTTTTCAGCTTGAGATGAGATCTTGAGATCTTTCAAGGCATCTTGAGTCTTGTGGTGATGGTGGAATCACATAAAGTAAAAGAAGAATAGAAGCAATATCATTGGTCCATCCTAAAAAAAAATATATAAAAAAGAAAACAGCAATGGATCATCAGGAAAAAACATAAAGAAGCCTAAACAATCTTATTTGCAACACCCACATCTGAGACAGTGGATGATTTCTGTTTTGATGTGTCGATCACAAGTGAGTCGGTTATTTAAATCGGATCTCTGAACCAGCTCTTTATAGTAAATGAATTGAGCCGATTCAAACCTGAAGTCAAACAATAGATCAACTCAAAAAGGTTAAAAAAAAAGGTATAAAAAAACATTTCGTTTAAAATGAGAATTATAAAGAGTTTCTAAATAATAATTATATAAACAATGTTTTTAGTTTAAAATGAAAATTATAAAAAAGTTTTTTTTTTTTTTTTTTTTAAGGATTTTTAACTTTAGTTTAAAAATTTATTATGAAAACAAGGTTTTAGTTTTAGTTTTGAATGAGATTTATAGAAACAAGGTCCTGGATTATCTTTCCTTGAAACTATAATGCAGGAGAATCGGTTCTTGCATCGTCACCAAAAAAGAATAATTAATTCATGAAACAAATACATTTTTAATAACAAGTGAAAAACATACGAAAGGGGGTACTGGGAACAAACAGCCACGCCTCCCTCCTACACTCAGCACACTCACACAGCCACACCCTCCTACACACAGCACACTCGCACAGCCACACCTCCCTCCTACACTCAGCACACTCGCACAGCCACGCCTCCCTCCTACACTCAGCACACTCACACAGCCACGCCCTCCTACTAATCACCTTCACCTGTCTCCAATCTACTTTTCTCATTATAAAGAGCCCAGTTCCCCTCACCGTCCGATCTATGGTTTACACTGGCGATCAATGGACTACCTGCATTGCGGAGTTTACCGGCGCGCCGGTTTGTGCTGTTCCTCAAGCCCCTCTGTCTTGTGTATTCAATCTAATAAAGTGTCTAAAGATACTAAGGTTTTCAACTCATGGTCCACGAGTGACACAGCTGATATAAACTTTTAACTATTAAAATTAATGATAACTAAACTCAATACAGTATGTGGTTTTTGCATTTTTAAAGTAAACATTTATAAATAAATACCCTGAATTCAGGTTTTTATTAGTTATAATAAGGAAAACATCTAAGAAAAAAATGTATTTGATTAGTTGCAGCTCTACATTGAAGTACACAGAGTCACACCTGACCAGGGAGCAGACATTCAGTCTGCAAACATGTGAGTATATTAATGTTTATTGTGATTATTTATTGGCAAATTACTGTAAATATTTCAGATTCATGTTTTTTTTACACCTGCTCTTATACAAAAATGATTACAAGTTAAAACCTTGACGTACATATGATTGTACCAACAACCTCGAAAAATTAATCTCAAATGTTTTCTTGAGATGTTGTAATGTGTGATGATCCAGAATAGTCCTGATGGTATTTAATAATCCACAATTTCAGTCTTTTGGCATGTTAACTTGCAAATATTAATGAAACCAGCAAATGGTCAGTGTTTACCTAATGAATGTGACTGAAAACTAATATTTGTCTTTCTTGTTGTCTTCCTCACCCTTCTGAGTAATATATGAACAAAACAGGACATGATGAAGGACAAACTGCGAATCATCTTCAAGACCCTTCAGAGTATCAAATCAACTGATGAGCCAGAGACCTGGATTCACAATTTGTTGCCACCTCAAGATTTGAGTTCTCTTCAGGACATGGAGGAAGAGCTGCATAGTGATTCTGACCTCCAGAAACAGTCACTATGTTGGAATACCATCACATTTCCTAAAACTGAGGTGACAAGCTTCAGTGTTTTCAGGACAGGTTCTAAATCAAACATCATTATCTTAACCACTACCCTAAGCTCATTATTCATTTCTGTCCAATCATTTGCTTGTGAATTTTAAGGTTTGAGAGCAAGCATGTTTATTTCAAACAGTGTGTAAGAAAATTACATAACTTTCAGAATATTTGCTTGACTCTTGCAGAAAGACATCAGCTCTCCAGGCATTTCTTCATTTTGGTGAGTTTTTCCCTCAGACTATTGTCACAGACAAGGCAACAGAGTTTGTAGTGATTGACTACAATGACACTGTTTAAGGAACAACATACAAAACAAATATATATGTTGTTATTCAGGAAACTGATGAAGGCATTACTGTGGGAAGGATTGTGATGACAGTCATACAGAATTCTTCAGTGTATTTCATCACTGAACCTTTCCAAACATTCATGATCCATAACATGGGTGTTACTGCTTGACAGCAAAAAATGGTTCCTACTCATGTGTTAATCAGAATGACCTTCTGGATTATTATCCATTGTCCAAGTACACGGCCTTCAATATGTCTGTAATAGTTCATCATCATTCTCTTCTCTTAATGTAGAACAATGTCTTGCTTGGTGGAAGAATTGAGGGCGATCATCCTCAGGGCTTTGCCAACAAATGTTGAGAACACCACAGAGCTTTTGATTGAGAGACTTTGTGTCGGGAGTAGAGCCCAAAGATGATCTACAATTTGACCTCAGTACCGGCTACAAAACTTTTCAGTGCTTTCTAAATGGGTAATTGTATCTTCATATCTCATTTACATTCATTCTCAGAAGCAAAAGAAGACATTTTTGTTCAATAACTGTAATAAAAAATTACATAATTTACATACTCATGTCACTGGAGGTAAACGCAATCTGTAATATTGTTCTATGTTCCCTAAAACTTATTAAAGTAATTATTGTTTAATCAGCAGCCTAATTTGATTAATTTATACTTGCAGTTTGGAGAGGCCAACATTAATGAGCAGAAACATCTCAGTGAGTTCTCTGGAGAATCCTGGTTTAAAACTCTACCTGAAAGACTGACAGAGTGTCTAACATCAGATATCATGCATGCACTTCTTATTGTAAGTCCAGAGTGTATTGCTATCTTCTGAAACTCCTCTGGGGGGAAAAAAAGGGATTCTTTGATTCACATTCCAGGTCTGCTGAAGGTATAGCTGCCACTACAGACAACTGCACACTCCTTGATCATGTTTACACTTCACCATCCAATGTCTGTGCTGAATCAGGAGTGTTGCAAACATACTTCAGCTACCACAATGCAGTGTATAGTGTTTTGCACTTCTAATCTTCTTAAAAACTTTGTTGGTTATATCGTTGGTTCCATTGACAGTTGTTTGGTCTGTGTGCTACTAAGCGGCCTTTTTCAAGCTAGAATTTCAGGCGTTTAGTTTTTACAAATCTTTCACATACACTCCATGTATTTATGTAAACTTAATAGCTTTCGATCTTGAAATACAGTGGGCTTCCTATCAGTGTGATTGGGCTTTATAGCATTAATATCATCGTGTGTGTGTGTGTGTGTGTGTACAGTTGTGTAGTCTGTGTGCTATTGAGTGGGCTGTTTCAAGCTAGTAGTGTCAGGCCTTTATTTTTTTACCAATCTATGACCGTTTATTCAATCATGTGAATCAATTTATGTTTCAAGTATAACATGTGTTTGACATTTCAGTCTGTCAATGTGCATGCAACATGAGATAAAAATTGTAGGATCCTATTAATAATATATTATTATTAATATATATTGCCTCCATTCTCTCTGGAGCTCCAGGCATAATCACGCTCACCTGGGGCTCATCACTCCACCCGGCTTCTATATAAGCTCCTCACTCACTCCCACTCCCTGTTTGTTATTGAATGTGTTGGACGCTACGTACTGTGTGAATGGGTTGTTTGTTTTGTAGTATGTTCCATGTCTTCCGTTCTGTTTCACCTCCTCGTGCATCTCGGGTCAGCTAGCGCACCTCGGACTTTCTCAACCGTAGGACTGGCGTGTGCGCGTGTGTGCTCGTATCGCTCTCGCTCTCTCGCATTAAAACCCGAGCGAGCTGTACTCCGGCTTCCGCCCTTTGTTTTCGCTCGCACACTGACAGTTGTACACACACTCACGTTCACATGGTACCGTAGTACATTTACATCGTGAATGAATGTGTTGCATTGAAGGTTTTTATTTCGTTTTTTATATATTTTTTTATATTTTTAATAAAAATGGATGACTTCTCAGTAAATCATAAATAATGAATCAAATATTATCTAAAAATATTTAACATTGTTTAAAATGTTTAGGTTATTTTTATACGTCATAATATACAAATGAATAATATACATAATAAAAATATATTTATTTTAATATAAAAGGAAAATTGAAATTACCTACATTATATTTTATTGTATTTTAATATTATTTTAAATATTAAAATCAAAAAATTTTTTTTATTTATTTTACACAAATTTTTATAACCATTACCTGCCTTTACATTAATATATATTAATAGGATATTAATAGGATAATATATATTACTGATAATCTATATTAATAGGATATTTTATATATATTAAATATGAAACAGATTAGTTTTTTTTCTAAATACACTTAAATGCACATCAAGGCTGAGAGCTTTTAAATTCACCCTTTTTGTTAAATTTATTTTAATAAACAGAAGAATTCTCAGTATCAGTAATAATCATATAATAAAAAATATCTTTTATAAATTAATTTGTTTTATTTTTAATACCATTTTATAATAACCATTACCTGAATCTATCTATCTATCTATCTATCTATCTATCTATCTATCTATCTATCTATCTATCTATCTATCTATCTATCTATCTTCAATTGTACATTGGCGATTTTTGTAGGAGTAAAATACTACCATCTAGTGGTGATATAAGACATTGCACCTTGTCGTCGAGCGGTACTTTTGGCATTTTTGGTCTGTTTCCACACGGAACCCAGCCATTATGGAGGCACAAGCCAGTGCACTCTTAGTGCCGGTCCCAAGCCCGGTTAAATGGGGAGGGTTGCGTTAGGAAGGGCATCCAGCGTAAAACATGTGCCAAATCAAACATGCGGATCACAAATGAGAATTTCATACCGGATCGGTCGAGGCCCGGGTTAACAACGACCGCCTCAGGTATCGTTAGCCGACAGGGTACTGGTGGGAATTGGGCTACTGTTGGCCGAAGGAGGAGGAGAGGAGGAAGATGTCTACAGAGACGGCAGGGAAAGGAGCAGTGTAGGAGAGTGGAGGTTAGGGTTGGTACTTTAAATGTTGGTACTATGACTTCTTAAAGGTATTTTAAGAAGAAGGAGGATCATAGGGTGACGTATAAGAGTGGAGGAAGGTGCACACAGGTGGACTATGTGCTATGCAGGAGATGCAACCTGAAGGAGATTGGCGACTGTAAGGTGTTGGCAGGGGACAGTGTAGCTAGACAGCATAGGATGGTGGTCTGTAGGATGGTTTTGGAGGTAAAGAAGGAGAGGAGGAGAGTGAGGACTGAAAGAAGAATAAGATGGTGGAAACTGAAGGAGGAAGAGTGTAGTGTGAGGTTCAGGGAAGAGGTCAGACAGAGGCTCGGTGGTGTTGAAGAGGTGTTGGATGATTGGACAACTACTGCAGGAGTGATGAGGGAGGCAGCTAAAAAAAGTACTTGGTGTGACATCTGGAAATAGAAAGCAAGACATGATGTGGTGGTGGAATGAGGAAGTGCAGGAGAGCATAAGGAGAAAGAGGTTGGCAAAACAGAAGTGGGATAGACAGAGTGATGAGAAAAGTAGGCAGGAGTACAAGGAGATGCGGCAGCAGGTAAAGAGGGAAGTGGCGAAAGCCAAGGATAAGGCATATGAGGAGCTGTATGAGAGGTTGGACACTAAGGAAGGAGAAAAGGATTTATACCGATTGGCCAGGCAGAGGGACCGAGCTGGGAAGAATGTCCTGCAAGTTAGAGCAGTAAAGGATGGAGAGGAAAATGTGTTGACTAGTGGGGAGAGTGTGTTGAGAAGGTGGAGGGAGTATTTTGAGCAGCTGATGAATGAGGAAAATCAGAGAGAGAGAAGGTTGGATGATGTGGAGTTGGTGAAGCAGGATGTAGATAGGATTAGTAAGGAGGAAGTGAGAGCAGCGATTAAGAGGATGAAGAGTGGAAAGTCAGTTGGACCAGATGACATACCGGTAGAAGCGTGGAGATGTTTAGGAGAGATGGCAGTGGAGTTTTTGACCAGGTTGTTCAACAGGATTTTGGAAGGTGAGAAGATGCCTGAGGAATAGAGCAGAAGTGTGCTGGTACCGATCTTTAAGCATAAAGGAGATGTGCAGTCTTGCAGTAACTACAGGGGAATTAAGTTGATCAGTCACACCATGAAGTTATGGGAAAGAGTAGTGGAAGCCAGGCTAAGAGAAGAGGTGACCATCTGTGAGCAACAGTATGATTTCATGCCGAGGAAGAGCACCACAGATGCCTTATTTGCTTTGAGGATGTTGATGGAGAAGTATAGAGAAGGACAGAAGGAATTGCATTGTGTATTTGTGGATTTAGAGAAGGCGTACGACAGAGTGCCAAGAGAGGAGTTGTGGTATTGTATGAGGAAGTCAGGTGTGTCAGAGAAGTATGTGAGGGTGGTGCAGGACATGTATGAGGACAGTGTGACGGCAGTGAAGTGTGCAGTAGGTACGACAGACTGGTTCAGGGTGAAGGTTGGACTGCATCAAGGATCGGCCCTGAGTCCTTTCCTGTTTGCAGTGGTGATGGACAGATTGACGGACGGGGTCAGACAGGAGTTTTCCTGGACTATGATGTTTGCGGATGATATTGTGATTTGTTGTGAGAGTAGGGAGCAGGTTGAGAAGAGTCTGGAGAGGTGGAGATATGCACTGGAGAGAAGGGGAATGAAAGTCAGTAGGAGTAAGACAGAGTACATGTGTGTGTGAATGAGAGGGAGGGCAGTGGAGTGATGCGGTTGCATGGAGAAGAGGTGGAAAAGGTGGAGGAATTCAGGTACCTGGGGTCAACAGTGCAAAGTAATGGAGAGTGTGTTAGAGAAGTAAAGAAAAGAGTGCAGGCAGGGTGGAGTGGGTGGAGAAGAGTGACAGGAGTAATTTGTGATAGTAGGGTATCTGCAAGAATGAAAGGGAAGGTTTATAGGACTGTGGTGAGACCTGCGATGTTGTATGGATTAGAGACTGGCATTGAGTAAAAGACAGGAGGTGGAGCTGGAGGTAGCAGAGCTGAAGATGTTGAGGTTTTCGTTGGGAGTGACGAGGATGGATAAGATTAGAAATGAGTTTATTAGAGGGACAGCGCATGTAGGATGTTTTGGTGACAAGGTGAGGGAGGCGAGATTGAGATGGTTTGGACATGTGCAGAGGAGGGACATGAATTATATTGGTAGAAGAATGTTGAGGATGGAGCCACCAGGTAGGAGGAAAAGAGGAAGGCCAAGGAGGAGGTTCATGGATGTGGTGAGGGAAGACATGCAGGTAGTTGGTGTGAAAGAGCCAGATGTAAAGGACAGGGTGGTATGGAGACGGATGATCCGCTGGGCGACCCCTAATGGGAGCAGCCAAAAGAAAAAGAAGAAGAGGTCTGTTTCCACACAGACGGTTTTTATTTGTCGTACCTGCACTTTGACACATTTTAGTGCTGATTTGAGATTCGGGGCATCAGTAAAAACAAATATTTAGTGTTTATTTTTCTGTGGATTTTTTTTTTAAATATCCGACTAAAGAAAGTACGTTGTGAATAAATTTGTGTGCCGTTAAGTTTTAATTTCACCCTTTTTATATTTGTTTAATAAAATTGGGTGAGTTCTCAGCTAATCATGAATAATTAAGCAAATAATAATAAACATTTATGAAATCGTTGTTTCTATTATATATTTATTCTATTAACTATTTTATAATAGCTATCCTATTTTTATGTATGTAGAATATTATTAGATACTAGATAAATTACTAGATAAATTATTTTAGTCTTTTTATACTTTTATAAGTATGGTTAAATTCTATAAAACTTAGAAAATAAAGTTGTTCTTTTTAGCTGTGTGATTTGGGTCATTTTCCTGTTTTTCTGACACTGGCAGCACATTTCACTACAGAATGCCAGGAGAGTCTTGAGATTTCATTGTACTCTGTACAGATTCAAAACCCTTTAAATAGGCAAACTGACTGATTACAAGTTTAAAGACACATGTGGTGCTAACTAAAGGGCACACTTTAGTTTATCATGTCCCTGTAGTTAAAGTTTTTTCTTTTATACGGGTACCATAATTTTTGTCCAGTTTCATTAAATTGTTTTTTTATAAATGCTTCTAATGAACCACAATTCAAATGCAATGTCTGTTAGTTAATTTTTAGTACATTTTTATTTGATTACTTTTGTCGGTTTCAAATTATTTCAGCGACATTTGTGTTTTTCTCTTTTTTTTAATAGAAGGGTAAAAACAATTTTGTCTGCATCTGTACATATACATGCACGCTGATCAGTGATAACATTATGACATTAGAACATTACAAGCGGCGAAGTGAATAACTGATTACCTTAATATTATTAGGATTAGAATATTATTAGGCAGCAAGTAAACATGTTGTACTCAAGTTGATGTATTAGAATTAAATTAAAAAAAACAATAAGCGCTTGGCCAAGGATTTAATTGAGTTTGACTGTTCATACTATTTTTAAAAAGGCTTTTATGATTATGATAATTTATATATACACATTATATATATATATATATATATATATATATATATATATATATATATATATATATATATATATATATAATTTTTTTTTTTTTCCCAGATGACACTTTATTTTACATTCGACACAAGGGATCCAGCAACATAAAAAAAAATGTAGAGTTGTTTGTAGTGAAGAACAGGCTGACACCCTGTTTCAGGAGTTTCATAGCAGCAACATTAGGTGCACATTTCGGCCAGCTTAAAACTAGAGATGCTATTTCTCAACGGTACTACTGACCTGGCATGCCAGCCAACATAGAGAAATGGGTAGGCTTATGCACTGTATTAACATTTCCCTCATTGACTTCATAAATTCAATACCTTTTTAATTATAGAATAATAACAAATTAATATAATTAAAATGTCCAGGTATCACAGTGTACAGTGTGTCAGAAAAATAGATATATAAATAATAAAGCTGAAGACAGACCTCAAACCTATCAAGTTAACAAGAGCAAATTTACTGTTTATATTAAATTATAATATAATATTTACACTTTATTTCGGTTCCCTGGTGGTCTAGTGGTTAGGATGCGGCGCTACTCGCTATGGGACAGGTTCGATCCCCGGTCAGTGAACCAACCCCAGCCACTCTTAGTGGCGGTCCCAAGCCCGGATAAATGGGGAGGGTTGCGTTAGGATGGGCATCCAGCGTAAAAACATGTGCCGAATCAAACATGCGGATGGTCCGCTGTGGCGACCCCTAATGGGAGAAGCCAAAAGAAAGTAAAATATAATTTTTTTAATCATTATAAGTGTTTTCTATTCATATCTGTTTTTGCAGGTCAAGACTCAATTTGAACTGGTTGGAATGGACTTAATTGGAAAGTTGGCCAAATCTGACCAGGAAAATCAGTATATATGTGTGATGATTGATTATTGCACGAGATGGGCACAGGCATATCACCTTAAATCAAAGTCTGCTGCAGAAGTTACACAATCCATATTAAAATTTGTTTACAAAATTGAAGTGCCGAAATGAATTTTAACAGATCAAGGCAGAGAGTTTATCAACACAGTAAGTATATTCTGCTTTACAAATATTTTTATTTATGGAATGTTTTTTGTTGCGTAAACAATTTTATGTAAAATGACAATAACATAGGTTTTTGTCATTTTACATAAATAATAAGTCTTTGTGCCCCATACCACCCTCAGACCAACGGATTGATGGAGAGGCTCAGTGGCACTTTACAGAGGTGAAGAATGCATCCACAACAGTTACTAAACATAATTACAGAAGAACTTTTCAATCAATGCATGTTTCTTTTGTTTAAATACAACAAAAGAGGTGAACGACACAAACACAAAATAATTTCACAGTAAATTGCTGAAGCATGTTCTGTGGACAGAATAGTCCAAATGTGAGATGTTGGTCTCTAACAGATGTATGTTATTTAAGCCCGAGAACAGAAGATATAATAATAGGATGGTATTAATTCCATAGTCAAACATTGAGATGGAAGCCTAATGGGTTGGGGTTTTGGAGCATGGAAGGTTGGGGATACAAGGTACATTTTCATCATGCAATTCCATCTGGAATGTGGCTCATTGGAACCGACTTCACCATGCAACAAGACGATAAGCCAAAGCGTACGGCCAAGCTCTGTACACATTTTTTATAGAGCAAACAGTTGGCTGGAATGTTATCTATCATGGCCAGTTACCGCACCTAAATCCTTTTGAACTGCTCTGGGATGAACTAGATCACACGATAGAAATTTTTCAATTTGTGACAACTCTTCGGCAAGTTTTACAGGAGGCATGGCAAACTATTTAAGCAGAGTGTTTGGAGAAATGAACTATTCAGATGCAGAATCCAGGGTTGTGATGTCAAAGAATGTCATTATGCCTGCAGAAACAAAGTCAGTCCTTTCCAGGAAGTCACAGCTAAAACAGAATTTTTATACACAGTCTATATAACAGTTTGTCAACTGTTACCTCATCTGCCACCATTATCTTCACAATTTCCGGTACATTAGGTTTAATAACCGAATGGTGTCCCTTCCACCCTTCTTTTTTTTATTATCAATAATAACATGAATCAACCAGATTCAGCATGGTCCAGGCTGGAAAGTCTCGATGTCATTGCACCTGCAGTGGTAGAGTCTAAGGCTAGAAATTAATGCTTTACACATTTGCACCCAATCACTTATTATTTATATACCGATTATAATTTATCACTTTTTTTGGTAATGAATAATAATAAATTAGCAAAAGGTATCAAAAGTATTAACAGTAACAAAAATAAACATAATAAATGACAATGTGATATGAAGAATATAAAAACATTTTATATCTGTACATTTTTGTTGTTGTTTGGACAAAGAAAATCTCATAACGTTATATTAACTTGTCTGTTGTATAGAAACAAAAGAAAACATGCACATGTTTTACAAAAAAGTGTTTCCAAATTTTTGACACTGTCATTTGTTCCTGTCATACTTTTAACACATATTTTTGTAGAGCCCTTGCAAAACTGGTTGAGGACAAACCCAATACCTGGGACCAATATTTGGACGCAGTCATGTTTGGGCTGCGGACAAAGAAACAGCTCACAACCCAGTTCTCTCCATTTTACCTTATGTTTGGTAGAGAAGCACGATACCCGTCCGAGGTTCCAGAACATTATGAGGTGAAACAAAAAATTTTTATGCCTACTATTTCTTGTAAATATTTAGGTACAATGACCAGGCATAACAATATGACATAACAATCTGAGCAGTGAAGTGAATAACACTGATTATCTCTTCATCATGGCTGATAGACAGGAGGTGGAACTGGAGGTAGCAAAGTAAATGATGTTAAGGTTTTCGTTGGGAGTGACGAGGATGGACAGAATTAGAAACACGTTTATTAGAGGGACAGCGCATGCAGGATGTTTGGGAGACGAGGTGAGGGAGGCGAGATTGAGATGGTTTGGACATGTGCAGAGGAGGTACATGGGGTATATCAGTAGGAGAATGCTATGGATGAAGCCTCGAGGAAGGAGGAGAAGAGGAAGACCAAGGAGGAGGTTCATGGATGTGGTGAGGGAAGACATGCAGGTAGTTGGTTTGAAAGAGGCAGATGTAGAGTACAGGGGGGTGTGGAGACGGATGATCAGCTGTGGCGTTCCTAATGGGAGAAGCCGAAAGAAGAAGATCCCTTCATTGTGGCACCTGTTAGTGTGTGGGATATTATTAGGCAGCAAGTGAACATTTTGTCCGCAAAGTTGATGTGTTAGAAGCAGGGAAAATCAGCAAGCGTAAGAAATTGAGCAAGTTTGACAACAACCATATTGTGATGGCTAGACAACAGGGTCAGAGCATCTTGAAAACTGCAGCTCTTGTGGGTGTTCTGCAATGGTCAGTATTATCAAAGGTGGTCCAAGGAAGGAACAGTGGTGAACAAGCAACTTTGTCATAGGCCAAGGCTCGTTGATGCACGTGGGGGAGCGAAGGCTGGCCTGTGTGGTCCAATCCAACAGACGAGCTCCTGTAGCTCAAACTGCTGAAGAAGTTCATGCCGTTAATGCTCGACAGGTCAGAACTGTTTGGGCAGAAAAAAAGGGACCATCACAGTATTCAGCAATATAATGTATTAATCATACAAAACGAGGCCTGGTCAGTGTACATAATTTAAAAAGATTATAGAATATTGTATGGAATTTAGATGAACTAGTTATCATTATTAACATGTTTCCATAGGTTGATGGTTCCTTCGATAGTGACTGTGAACAGGAAACAGTTGCAATTGACATTGAACGCCATAGCAAAATTATGGACATTGTTGATCTTAATGTTGAAAAATCACACAACAGAAGAAAAAGAAGGCTATCAGATAAAACCCAACAAAGCTTTCAGGTGGGAGACATGGTGTGGCGACGTAATGTGCGCAGTGAACAGCGCAAATTAGGAAAGCTTGACCCTGATTATTTTGGCCTATTTATGGTCACCAAAATAGAGGGGAAAAGTGTTGATCTTGTTGATTCAGATGGCCGGTCAACATGCAAGGTCAACATTGACCATCTCAAACACCATCATGAGGAGACTCCATGAATACCTCACAAGTTGTGGAGGCATCAACAATGTGCCCCCTCTCAGCCATCTAATAAAACCTCATCTCCTGCACCATTTGCAGACTCCTCTCCTCCTCCAGCTGCTGACTCCACTGCTCCTGCAACTGCTGACCCCTCTCCTCCTCCAGCTGCTCACTGCTCACCTCATGCATCTGCTGAAACATATCCTCATGCCGCACAGCAATCATCTTCTGATGTTACCTCTTTTCATGAAAATTGTAAGTATCTTGGATAAACTAACTCTGCACAACATTTCTGTTCGTTCAGTCCATGTCTTAGTGAAAATGATTAATCTCTTGTACTTCACATCATTTTTTATATTTCTTTTCACATGGAAACAGATTTGATATGCAGGTTATATACACTATATTGCCAAAAGTTTGTAGACACCTGGTCAGACTTCTGTAAAGATTTTGGAATGTGCTTGTGGAGATTTGTACTCATTCAGACACAAGGGTGTTAGTAAAGTCAGGTAGGTAGGTGAGGTGAGGAGGCCTGGGGTACAGTCAGCATTCACATTCATCCCAAAATTGTTCATTAGGTTTGGCTTTCACTCCAACACATTCTAAGCATATCTTCATGGAGCTGGCATTGTGCACAGAGAAATTGTTGTGCTGGAACAGGTTTGGGTCTACTAGTTCCAATGAAGGAAAAATTTCATGCTACTGCATGCAAAGACCTCCTATACAATTGTGTCCCTTTAGATTTGCGATAGCAGAATGACTGGGCAAGTCAGGTGTCCCAATACTTTTGTCTATACAGTGTATATAAAGAAACAATTTTGATAAACTACATAAGTTATTTAAATATATATTTTTTGTCATACAAAAGCATACAAGATGCATGGGGATCCATATAAACTTTTTTTTTATTGGGACATTGCCAGAACTGCTCCCAATAAAGAGCTCGAGAGTGAGGTGAGCTGAGTTGTATATGCAAGTATACAATACAGAACTGTACACTTGTGCTGTATCTAAGTGTTATTTAAGGTTATGCTATCTTTAACTTAACATTTCTGTATTCATAATTTTCCTGCCTCAGGTGATCAATGCAAACATGACCCACACTGTAAAAACCCACAATCAGAGACGAGAAAAAAAAGCACTTCACATCGATTCATTCGAAATGACACGTATATGGCAGGGAAGGGGCTCAAGATTGAAGGTAGGCATGGTTATTTCTCTTGTTAAGCTTTTTTAAGTGTATTGTATTAAATTGAATTGTAATTGTATTTTTTTAGTGTGATCCAACAAAATACAATATTATTTTGGGAGCTGTTCATGAGCCCGGGCACTGGACATTGGCTGTAAGATGACTGCTCTTTTTTTTTTTTCCAACCTTTGATAAGAATTTAAATATATCCAATAGATGTGAAAGAATATATGAGTAATAACAATTTCTATAGGCAATCTTTCCATCTGAAAAAAGAAGCCTTATATTGGATCCCCTGGGAAATGATTCGAAAAAACTTCAACAGTGTTTGCAGTCCACAAGGTAACCACTGAATTTACACAGACCAGACATAACAATGACATTGTAACATTGTCATCAGTAAATGAACTGCACTGAATAGCTCTTCATCATGGCACTTTTTTGTGGGTGGGATATACTTTACTAAGCAGCAATTGGACATTTTGTCCACAAAGATGTTGTGTTAGAAGGGGCAAATTGTGATGGTTTCCTGGTCTGCAGTGGTCAGTATCTATCAAAAGTTGTCCAAGAAGAAACAGTGGTGAACTTGCATCTCATTGGCTGCTTGATTAAAGACTGGCCCGTGTGGTCCGATCCAACAGACGAGCTACTGTAGCTCAAATTGCTGAAAAAGTTTATGCTGTTTATGACGGTTTACGGCTGTTTTAGCAGCAAAAGGGGGACCAATATGTGTAAACATGTAATTGGCATATTTTTACTTTTCTTATACCTTTTAGGGCCTTCATCAGAAAACAAGGCTGCCATGTATCCAGGTGGGCATCCAGCACAGATGCACACTGTTGTCAGGAAGATGCCACCTCATGTGGGATATTTGTCCTGAAAGTAAGTTTATGTTTTTGTCATTTCGTTTGTCGTTCCAGTCATTCTGTCTACCGTATTATTATTTAAACAATGTTTTGATGTCACACATTCTTTGGTTTCTATTGTATTAACAATGATCTTCTAAACACTGATAAATCAGTTATAAATTTGCCATATTAGTATGCAGAGGAACTACTGTCAGAGGAGCCTCTGACATTCGCTAACAACACTGAAGCAGTAAATCTGTATTGAAGACAGAGTGCAATGTCCCTGCTAAATGAGACTGGTACTTTTCTTTAATTCTATGGTTTTAACTTATGTAATACATTATTTAAATGAATAACACATGCATGCACTTATTGACAAGTTGTATTGTTTTTAATGGTGACCAGATGAGCTAACTGAGCTGTGCCACAACTGTGGGGAGAAGAGCAATGGGAAAAAGAAGACAGTGAGGAAAAAAAAATGAACAACCCCGATCATCTACTTGGGTAAAATGCTGTTAAAATAAGGCAGTTCATGACAGTGTTCTGACCATTTTTAACCCCTTGTACATAGCATGTGTCTTAAAATAGAATATAATGTATGTGGATCTGTTGAGAAATTTAGCTAATTCGGTTTATAATATAATGATTATAAATCTAATATATAATATAAAATATAAGTAACAGTAGAAATGTTGGGTTTAATAGGGTTGGTAATTGCAGGTGCATCATGCACCGTGTAAAATTTAGACAGAAGTCATGTATGGAGCTGCCTATGTGGGTAAACATCTTGGCCATACGTAGAAAACAAAGACTGCATGATGTCTTGACTCATCTTGCATAATAGGGTGCATAAAGTTTATCCATGTAATTTAGCTTAGGTCAGCTTCAGATATCTTAAGTAAAATCTAGTAATATATAATATGTCAATATGCTTCAGATAATATATAACATTGCTTATTTAAGTTTAAATTCAAGCTTAATACATATAACCATTACTCAGCATTAATATAGTATAATACTCAGCTTCACAAAGTACTCGGTGTATAAAGAGTGTTTAGACAAAATCAATAATCATGCTTTAGAGTGGGGGGGTCGAACTCAAATTCACAGTGGGCCAAAATTTAAAACTGGGACGAAGTCACGGGCCAAACTCAATATTTATTGAAAATTTGACTGCAATTGTGCATGTTTTCCATCTCTCCAGATCTGTAATGTTTAACCTTTTCATATGGAAACAAACTTTGGTTGTTCCAGATACAATGTTTATGTAAAACTAAAGTTTAATATTAAACACATGAGAAATTTAATTTTAAATAAAACGCACATCAGTGGTATTCTTTTTTTATTATCTCTCTCTGTAGCCTTTCTAATTCCTTTTTAATGTAAACCTTTTTTCACAGCGAAAGAACAAAACAACCAAAAATTATAATAATTTCCCTCAATTAAAAAAAACCATTCATTCAACCATTAACAGTTCATGCCTTAGAGTAGAAAAAGTGCATAAATACAACATTCATTGAAGCTCAGTTTTTACACTCTGATTTACTCTGATTGGTTGAAGTCAGATGTTTAACAGTGAGACTCCTGAGTGGTGTTTTGTTCATCTTAAATAAAGAGAACAGTTACACACACACAGATATGTGCTCCCGAACACAGAAATGATTTGAGCAGCTTGGGCACGGAGTTGGAGCAGTGTGTCGGGGAGGAAACATGTAAACTGTGCAGCACACACAGAGTCGTACTTTGACTCAAACGTGTGTCTACACTGGAGTTCAATCAGCTCCATTTGGAGGTTAGTTGGTGCGCTTTCCACGTCAACCACAAACGGATTACTGAGCAGATCAAATCTGCATTTCTGGGATTCAAAGTCGGTAAATCTCTGGGTAAATTCAGCGCTGAGTACGCAGAGTTTTTCAGAGGTCTCAACTGATGCACCCGTGCACTAACAATTATCTCACGGGCCAAAAATAATTACTCTGCGGGCCAGATTTGGCCTGAGTTTGACACCCCTGCTGTACATGCAATAAAAGAGTCAGATGACTATGATGTTATCAGTAGAGGATTCTGAATAATCAGATCTGTTACACCACAACAGGTGTTTTTGCTAGATCAAAACATAATTGTGGTGGAGTTGATACCAGCATGATGGAGGTGAAAATTCTAGGACATGATTCGCCCTCCTGCCCATCTGGCCTGTTCAAAAACCAGATGATTCTTGGAGATTATGCATAGACTATAGGGAACTTAACAAATGCACTCAAACTTGCGCACTTGTATTGGCCTCCACTCCAGATGTATTAGCATCCTTTTTAGCCGAGGCAAGTTATTATTCAGCTCTCGATGTGTCTAATGGTTTTTGGTCTGTGCTATTACATCCAGAATGTCAATACAAATTTGCTTTTAAGTTTAAAAACACCCAGTATACATGGAATATACTTCCCCAAGGTTTTGTGAATTCTCCCACCCTGTTTCAGTGTTTAGCTAAAATACTGGAGAGGTTCTCTCCAGTTAATAAGTACTTAAGTTAATAAGTACCAGACTTTGCTATTTTCTAAAGGCTAGGTATGTTTTCTTATTTTAAGAAATCTTATTGCACTGGCAGATAATTTGACTTATTTCTAGTCTATATCTTCTTAAATAATGCATTTATTTCTTATATTTAGACAGTTATTTTTTGCAGTGTGTATCGGTGACAGCTTAAACCTAGGATTTAAGATTTGCTCAACCTCTGAATACCCTCCTTTCAGAAAAGAAAAAAAAAATTTGGACTGGGGTACTGAGCATCAGACAGCCTTTGAAAGGCTGAAGGCATTAATTGAAACTCCAGAACAGGAGTTTTGCAGACAGCTGCCACTGAGGAGGCTCTCTCAGCTGTTCTCCTCCAGGAAGTACAAGAAAATAAGCATCCCATTGTGTATGCATCGCGGGTATATCCCCAGTCGAAAAAGCTTTTGACTCCTGTACGGGACACCTTCTGTAGGTTCACTGGGCTGTGTCACATTTTAAGTACATATATGGCTTCAATGAAGTGACACTGCATACTCCACATACCCCTTTACAGCTCCTATTAAATAGAAAGGTGAAGGGAGTATCTAGCACTAGATTAGCCAGATGAACGTAAGATTTAGGCTCTAAAATCAGAACACAGTGTACAAACCCAACTCTGTGCAGTCCCGGACCCTCCTATATGAAGGTATTCCACACACTTGTGAAGCTGGACACACTAGTCACCCTGAAAGTGTCTTTGAGGTAAAAGCAATGGTCCTAGATACTATCAAGAGAGCCAATATTATACAGGTTTTGCTTACTATAGTGTGGGTGCCACAAACAAGATTGCAAAATGATATTTTGTATCATATGCACTATCGGGGGGGGGGGGGATCCCTCCAGATTGTTTATATTGGTCCATTACCAGCAGCAAAAGGTGGATACAGATATATTCAAGTGGTGGTTGACACATTTAGCGAATGGATTGAAGCCTTTCCAATCAAATCTGACACTGCCTCTGCTACAGCAAGAGTGCTATGAGAACAAATCTATTGTAGATTTGGCCTTCCATTGAGTTTAGAAAGTGATAGAGGCACCCACTTTACAGGAAAAAAATTGTGCTATATGCAGCCAGTGTTTCATACCAAACAGTTTTGTTAGATCAACATCAAACGCAATCATCAGGAGGCTTGGAGAGATTAAAAAGAACACTAAAAATGACCTTGAAGAAAATGGTATTAGAGAATGGTCCCAGCTGTGCTCAAAATCCTCCAAAACTTTTAATCTCGGTAAAGGAAATTGTACTTAAAAGCACATGTTATACTCCCCATGAGTTAATGACAGGAAGGAAAATGAGATTACCTGAACACCTCTTCTTTGAAGTCCCTAAAACAATGGTTGAGGGATGGACAACTGAAATGTTTTTTTAAAAACTTGTGTAAATTTTTACCAACCATGTGTTACCAAGCAGCTCAGCAAATTGGATTTAGAAGGACTCAAAAGTACAACAAGATGTATTATGATCAAGATGTACACAAACATACATTTGAGCTTGTTGATGAAGTTGTGGTAAAGAATTACCACCACGAGGGACCGTGCACCGCTAACTGCCCATATGCACTGATTGACAAATGTGGAGATACACTGTACAAAATTTGTCAAATCTTAAAACAGACAAGTAAAAAAAAAAAAAGGGTCCCACATTTATCAGATGAAGTTGTATAAAACCTAAGGCAGTTCTACAGAGCCAATTGTATAAACTATGTGATAAATAAATAAATAAATAAATAAAAAAAAAAAAATATATATATATATATAAATTTAAATGTAAATAATAAATGTAAATATATAAATGTAAACTTGTTTGTGTCTGTTTCAGAATCCTTAATTGAAATTACCCTATAATGAGCCTGTGGGTTCTAGCAATGATGCTTCCAACACAAAAGTGTCCAGAACCTCAACCAGCCCCTTTATCAAGCATGCTGACAAAGCCATTCCAAGGAGTGCTGATCAACAACATCCAGTGGTTCCATGTTCCAGTTCTAGTCAATCTAACAGCCTGGTCTCCAGACATGGATGAGTGATGCAGTGGAGAGAGTATGACAGAAATGTATAAAGATCTCTTGACAACAGCATTCTTGAGGTACCATAAAGCGGTAGCTACCAGCTCACCCACTGACCAGCTATCAGATGAATCTCTACAAGAGCAAAAAAGAGGTATCTCGTCTGGATGAAAACTGTTAGGATTTTATAATAGCATCCTTGGGGCCACTGGCACAGGGTTAGGCATATCCAATTGGATCAGTGCTCAAGAACTTAGATTGCATGAACTCAAACTAAAAGATCTTGTTGGACAACAGGTTATGCAAACAAATGTATATTTGCAAGAAGAATGAGTGAAGAAAAGGAAATCATTGAAAATATTTACACGATCGCATCTGCTCTCTCTATCATAACACAAGAGACTAAAAACTTTACCAGTATGCAAAACAGTTATACTGCGCACAGCTTTCCTCTGTCAAGCATGAAAAAAAATCACCCACATACTGGAGGAAGTATTAGCTGGAAAGGTTCCATCAACTCTTTTTACTGAAGAGTTCCTTATAAAATGGTTTGGAATGAAAGACTGTTTTAATACTACATCAGATGATTTAAAGGACATAATGGATAGATTGGGTAAGTGCTAAATGCCCATTTCCTACAGTTACATTGTGCAAATGGCAAAGGTTTCTTCTCATCCTATTCCTGCTGGGTTTTACAGTCCTCTAAACTATGGTCCTTTGCTGGAAGGCGTTCACTTGCCTTTCTCTCAGTAGGAGGAAGAACCTTCAAAATCCACCAACAGAGCTCCACCTATAAAGATCTTAAGGTGGTGGAATGAGACTGTGATCAATAAACCTAAGGACACTTCCTGGGCTTGCTCTGCTGGGAATAGTTTTGACAGGTTTGGGTGTTTCATGAGACAAATGCATGCTTTGCGTTTGACTGTTTCTTTTCCAGTTTTTCAGAAAGAACAAGCGTTTAAAAGGATACAGAGCTCCGGGTCTCTTGTATGCTAGCGAGCTCACGGACTCCTCACAGCCTATGCTGTTTGAGGAGCTCCTGGAGGTAGTGACATGAGCCGTGGCCAAGCTGTCCAGGTCTTGGTAGACCCCATATATGACCTGTTCTTGCTGTACGTGAACATAGTTGGGTTTAAGGAGTGTGGCTATAAGATGTCAGATTGCATATGATTCAATTTTCAATGTAGGATATGTCTATTGGTTGTAATGGTTCTTGAAGGCCTCCTTTCCAAACCCAGTTAAAATTTTACATATAGCCAAACATTTAATAGCAATTGGATGACGCGATAACAGGCGTGCCTAAAGAGATGACCCAATGACGGACAAGATTTTACATACCAAAAAGATTTTTGAGAGAAACCTGCATGGTAAGAATGCCGAATGGGATGGAGCAAAAACCGGTGTGCATGGGGTGATGATCCTATCATGAGTAAGATTCTCTTTGGGCCAAAGGAGGACTTGACTTGAAAACAGAAACTAATAATAAAATAAAGTCTTTTTAGTAAAGCAGAACCAGATGCTGTGCAAATAGCAATTCAAGAATTAAAACATTTAAAAAAAAATAACCAAGTTGAGTTTGTCTAAAAAAAATCGAGCCTTGGCTTTGTGAGTCCTTTAAAACTCTACCATAGGGGTCTGTGTGGAATTGATTGCAGGTGTAATCAATTAGGAACTGGGTGACTGTGAACATGGAACTGTAGCTGAGGTCTGGGGGGTGTAGTCTACAGCAGCCATGTTTGTAGGCTGCAGTGTATGCTGGGAATTGCAGTTTTTGGTTCCTGTTCCATGACATTCACATTGTAGCCTGTGAAAATTATAAGTTAGGGATAGGTGTATGGTTATAAATATAAAGATAGGGTTACAGGGTTATGGGTAGGGTTATGAGTTAGGGTAACAGGGTTAGTGGTAGGGTTACAATTTAGGCTTACAGGGTTAGCAGGTAGAGTTTTAAATTAGGGGTAGGGTAATAAATTAGGGTTCACAAGGTTGGGTTAGAGTTATTAGTTAGGGTTACAGGTTTAGGGGGTAGGGTTACAGGGTTAGGGATAGGGTTATAAGTTAGGAAGCAGGGTTAGGAGTAGGGTTAAAAATTAGGGTTTTAGAGCTAGGGTAGGGTTATAATTTAGGGTTACTGGGTTAGGGATATAATTTTGGGTAAAAGGGGTAAGGGTAGGGTTATAAATTAGGGTTACAATTTTAGGGGTAGGGTTGAAAATTTACATTTGTGGCATTTAGCAGACGCCCTCATCCAGAGCGACGTACAAAAGTGCTTTGTTCTGTAACCACTAGTTCAACGGTAAAAGACCTGGGAGTTATTTTAGACAGCATCTTAACTTTCAAATATCATATCAGCCATGTTAAAAAAAAATCAACCTTCTTTAACCTTAGAAATATTGCTAAGCTAAGAAACGTTATCTATATCTGATGCAGAGAAGCTCGTCCATGCAGTCATGACCTCCAGAATAGACTACTGTAATGCGTTACTAGGTGGAGGTCCTGCGTCATTAATAAACAAGCTTCGGTTAGTTCAGAATACGGCAGCCAGAGTTCTTACAAGGTCAAGAAAATATGATCATTTAACCCCAATCTTATCGTCCCTACACTGGCTTCCTGTTAAGTTTCTGAATCGACTACAAACTATTACTTCTTACTTATGAAGCCCTAAATGGTTTGGCTCCCATGTATCTCTCCAGTCTTTTAACATGCTACAATCTATCACGCTTTCTGAGATCTCAAAACTCTTGACTTCTAGTAGTTCCTAGAATAGTAAAGTCCACTAAAGGCGGTAGATCATTCTCACATTTAGCTTCTAAACTCTGGAATAGTCTTCCTGACGGTGTTCGGGGCTCAGACACACTCACCAAGTTTAAGTGCAGATTAAAAACGTATCTTTTTAGCAAAGTCTACACATAACACACATCACATCATAACCTTGTGCACCAGTACATCTGATCACATGCACATTAACTTGTGCTGTTAATATCATGAACAGCAGCTACGCTAATTCCTCTTCACTGCTTCTCTTTCTCTCCCCATTCCGAGACATCCTGAGGTTTGGCCAGCTCCAGTCACGTCCCACCTCATGAAGATTATGGTCCTTTAAAGAAGTAGATGCCAAACTCACAAACATCTCGTACCATCTAGGGACGTACCAGAGCTCAATTGCAACCCACTACATGTGTGGAGTTTTGACATTGGACCTCCTGGAGTGTTTGAAGACTCTGGCATGGAGAAGCTGATGCTGGATCTGTGATGATCACAAATGTTTTATGAGTTGCTCAGTAGTTCCTGGTTTAATAACCATAAAGACTGTTTATGACTGTATAAAGAACATCACTTATAATCATACACTCCAGTGCTCATGTTAGTTCTTACTCTCCAGTTTTCTGTATTGTTGAAAGATTTATGATCAAACTCTTATTGGGCACCCAAATGAGGATGAGGTTCCCCTTTTGAGTCTGGTTCCTCTCAAGGTTTCTTTCCTCATAACATCTAAGGGAGTTTTTCCTTGCCACAGCACCAAGCACATGCTTGCTCATCAGGGAAAAATGCACCATTCACCTTGACTGCTGATTTTTTTAGAGCTGCTTTGAGACAATGTCTGTTGTGAAAAGCGCTATAGAAATAAACTTGACTTGACTTATTATTTAGGGTTACTGCGCCATGGGTTGGGTAATAAAATAGGGTTGCAGGTTAGGGTTATAAATTAGGGTTACAGGGTTGAGGTGGGGTTACAATTTTTATATAGTTTTATATTAATTATATTATATTATATTATACAAGTTTATTTCTTTATTAACCAATGTTTTATATAATTTATTCCATGCAAGCGTGTGAATAATCAATGATTTGTATACCTTCCTATAGTTTCTATAATAAAACTGATTAGTGAAAAGTGCTTGCTGTAATATCGCTATAAACACGGTGTGCCTCAGGGGTGGATCCTGTGGTAAGTGCTATTATGAATAGATGGAGGATGGAAAAGAAGAGAAGACATTGAAAAAGGAAGAAGAATGAGGGTTGATGCGGTAAACGGTGCAGATTCAACTACTGTTGAACTCTATACTTTAGGAAGGGGGTTTTAAGGCTGAAAAGAGATGTTGAATCTTGTAATTCTCTGTCTATTCTGTGGATTCATGGTTAGGTTCCTACAGGTCAGGATCAAATAGTTCAGTAGAAGTGCTTTAAAGAGGATTAATATCAAAACATTATTCTGATGATGATCAGAATTCCCTCACACACACAGTAATTTTTTTTTTAACGTACATTGACATTGTATAAAAGCTTTGTAATTTGCACCAGAATTGCTTTCCGTTACAAGTACGATTGCCACCCACAAGCTACAATAAAAATGCCATGACACAGGAAACCACAAACCACAATTCAGTGGAGTCATTGCCCCCTACAAACATGACTGCTGTGGACTACATTCCCCAGAACTCAGCTACAGTTCCATGTTCACAGTCACCCAGTTCCTGATTGATTACACCTGCACGCAATTTGGTGGTAGAATTTAAAAGGACTCACAAAGCCTATGCTCATGAAATGTCATCTGAGAGCACACATAAGACAAAGCATGAGTATGGAAACAGCTTTAAAGAAAACAGGCCATATGATATGAGGTTAATCATAAATTTTAAGAACTGTGCTAAAGCTACACAGCAACACCAATGGAGTCAAAAGGGACACCAGTTAAAGTTATGAGAAATGCAAAGGAGAAAGCAGGATAAAGGAAACACTAAAATAGAGGATGTTCACTCACCAATGGTGGGAAAGAACATTGAGGTGAAATGAAGGTGTGGGAAAAAATGAGGCAAAGGTATTGATTCCTGTGGCATATGAACATTAGGCATTAAATTGTACTTATGATCATCTGAATATAAATGAATATACAGAAGGCTGTAGTGTGTGATTTGAGGAAAAACTATGGTTCTTATGAATATTAGAAGTTCCGTGACCAACTGTACATGCAGAACGCCATGGTATCTCATTAAAGAAAGAAACAGGACTTTTGGCCATGAAGCACAGTGGAACAGCAGCACTGCTCAGAGAGCTGTTTCAGTAAGAATATCCGACAGCTGGTCTGCACTCAAACATTTTTGTAAACATTTTTCAATGGTTGCTGCTCACAGCATTTTCATCTACAATGGCTGTGAACTCTACAAAGTCCTCACCATTTATCTCATCTTCAGGGTCATTTAAAGCAAAGTTTTTATTCTCATCTTGTTCTCCATATCTCTGCATATGGCTATTATGCTTTCTGTGCAAAAGGGAAATGTTCAAAACTACATATCCAGAGATCAGCCTCCCTCTCTTTGACAAATAAATGAACAGTCATGTGCATTTAGCATGTCATATGTGAGCTACGGAGTCGAGTTTATTTCTATAGCACTTTTCACCACAGACATCGTCTCAAAGCAGCTTTACAGAAATCAACAGTCAAGGTGAATGGTGTGCATTTATCCCTGATGACTGTGGCAAGGAAAAACTCCCTTAGATGTTCTGAGGAAGAAACATTGAAAGGAACCAGACTCAAAAAGGGAACCCATCCTCATTTGGGTGACATAAAGAGTGTGATTATAAATTTTTCAACAATACAGAACACTGGAGAGTGAGAACTAACATGAGCACTGGAGTGTAATGTTCTTTCTACAGTCTTATTCAGTCATTATAGTTACAAAACTAGGAGCTACTGAACAACTCATAAAATAGCTCAACATTTGTGATCATCACAGATCGAGCACCAGCTAACCCCAGGACTGTGTTTATCTAATCTACTACTCAAAGTGCAGTAAACAGTATGTGGGGGAGACTAGCAACACTTTGTATCAGTGTTGTCAACTTAATTGTCAATGTCAAGCATGAGAAAGAAGCCCATACTTTTATTGTCCAGCACTTTATTCAGCATGGTGTTGGGTCCCTGAAGATCATGGGACTACAACATAATAAATGGTGGTCTGAGAACATAAGGAAACGAACATGGATAAATAGAGTTCCATACACCCATGGAGTTTGAATGAACAGTCTAGAGTAATTTGGAGCTCATGTTCATGACTGACAAAACACAAGGTATGAGTGCTTGGTGACTGATAGGCCAGGGCACAACATGGACACTGGGCTTGGCCGGCTCTTCACCACTCATCCCACTAAACCCTAACCCTTTAACCCTAACCCCTTGTCGAGGAAAATATTTTAATCAACCTTATCTAGCATGTGTTATAATCACACTAATATTAATCCAACAAAATGAACCTAATAATTATCGTAGAACTTATTAGATACAATAGAAGTAGTTTGCTAAAACCTATTTAGCCTATATGTTAATCAAACGTATATAACCTATTTACACAAGTATAAGCAAAATGATAATAGTAAGCCATTTATGTGTGAGAGAAGAATAAAGTCTGACTGATGTTATAAGTGTGTTGAATTTATTGAGTCTAAGCATGTTTATTGGGATAAAAAAAGTTTGTGGGCCTCTTCAGCTGCAGAAGACATGAGGGAGTATTCTGGCTTAGAGTCAGGCGAAGGTAAAGCAGCAAGATAATCGGATGAAGGGACTGGAGATGTGGGAGACCAGCGTGAGGGATAAGGAGAAGACTGTGGTCTTGTTGCAGGAAAGCAGGTTGTAATCATAAGTTTGGGTCTGTTGGTCGAAGGCAGCAGAGAGGTCAGATGAGGTCTGTGTGCCCATTTTACGCGTAAAGGAGCTCTCCACGATGCGAGGAGGCAGACAGGGATTCTCTGGAACATTTGGGCTAGAGAGATGTTCAATAAATCGAGCAATATCAGTAGCAAGTGAGAAGAGCTGGAATTGGTGATATTGTTTGCGGAGACCACTCTTAGGAGATGTCCCAGAACGTCTGCGTGATTTAGCGGAGCAAAAGAAACCAACAGAGAGAAGATGTTAAACAGGGTAAAATCAGTGACAAAAACACACATTGCTCGGTGCATGCAAGAATAACAGGCTTGCAAAAAGCTCTCTCTTGTGAAGATTCTACACACTATGTAACAATCAGTTCAGAGAATACAAATAAAGTATAAGCTAGGCACTTGCATAATCAAGCAGAGTATTATAGTCAAACATATATAGACAATCTAATTGAAACAAATTAGAAAAAAAGAGACACCAGGTGTCTTCAGGGTATAAATACGAGCGTGAGCAAACAGCATGTGTGCTTTATCATTTAGATTTGATGAAGTACCCACCTTTTATTGGCCTCATTAGAACGTGTATGGAATTAAGAAGTTTTGCTTTTACTCTTCTAAGACTGAGGATCCTTCATTGGCTATTTGTGTCTATTATATTTTTGTCTTTTTAGAATTAGGTGCAACATTGGGAATCCTCCCCTAAATGAACCCTATAACCCCAAACCCAACCCCAACCCTAAAAACACAGTAATACAATAACACAAATTTAAAGCCATGCAATATGTTTAAAAGCATAACAACTTATTGGTCTCCGTTTCTTTTTCTTTTGTATTTATACACTGTGATGTATACTTTTGTCTCTACTTTATATATTTGCACATTTCTTCTTTTCTTTGCTGCTGTAAACAAAAATGTTCCCACCGTTGGACAAATAAAGGTATCTTATTTTAACTTACCTTATCCTGAGTTACACTATTAACCAGAGATGTATAAAGTACTAGAGACTCAGACTTGAGTAAAAGTACAAGTGCTCTATCAAATAAGTGACTTGAGTAGAAGTTGAAGTGTCTTTAAGCACCATACTAAAGTGGAAGTACTAAAGTATTCAACATTTTTATACTTAAGTATTACAAGTAGTTTATTTTAAAATTTACTACTCAAGTACTGAAAGTAAAAGTACAAGTATTGTGGTATGTAGTTATTGAAGAAAGCAGTCAAAAGACATCATATTGTTTTGTTTATTTTAAATATCTTTTTTGTGTCAAACAGTCAAACAGGTTTGGAACAACATTCTGAAAAGAATACCCAAATTGTGCCTTTTTTTTCTCCACAGCTGATTCCCTTCTTAAACTAGTGTGCATCAAGCAGTCATTTTTTGGAACTTGCACATTTCCTTTTCATCCTCAACTTGTTAGGGCAACTAAAAGATCTCAAAGGCCAGTAGCCCACATTCAAGTATTTCTTATGTAAAAACAAAAGTGATTAGAACACCTAAAAACACAGAGCTTCATTTTTTGTAAACAAACAGAACAAGTCCACCCCCCCCCCCCCCTTCCCTGCCTGTGCTTTTTTCTCCACAGCTTATTCCCTTCTTAAACTTCAAATTTAACGGTGAATTTTTGAAGCACATTATTTCTTCAATTATTCAATCTTTCGGGAGGCAGAGTAAGCACTTCATTCTATATGAATTGTCTTTCACTCCGACAAATGCAAACATGGACTCTAAATAGGGCCACGGGTGGTCTTCTTCCTCATTGCCACGATCAGTTGAAAGTGAAGGAGTTGAAGGTGGAATTTCTGGGTTTTCCATGTCGAAAACCAACTAAAGTTCTCTCAATGCAGGCAGGAAGCGCTGTCTTCTTTGATTGTCTGATTCGCTCAATGATGAGCCAGCTTATTCAAACCTGTGACGGAGCCATCTACCGCTCTGGTAGTGATAATTGGTATGCGGGATACGGAGGCGGAAGCCGAAGTATAGAAAAAACAAAGTTTATTTACAAAACAAGGCAGAGCCAATATAAATACTTCACGTACAGTCACGGGTTAAATGTTGCGCTAAATGCATGAACATAGATCCAAAACAGTGCCGGGAGGATCGGGGTAATCCGGGGTGCGCTTCGGAAAGGAAGCGCAGCCGTGGAGAGAGTGAGAAGTCAGTGGGTGAATGAGGGGTTTATAGAGGAGCAGGTGATTAGTGAGTGAATGAGTCTCAGGTGTGTTCAATGAATGAAGCCCGGAGCTTTAGAGAAAGCGGAGGCAATGACAGCCCCAAAGGGGGCATGGCAGGTGGATTCCTGACAATAATGTGGGTTTGGAATGATTTGTAACATTTTAATAACTGTAACTAATAATATATCATATAATAAACTAATAATATAACTAATATATTTGCTCACAAAGAAGCAAACACAAAAGTCCTCCACATACATTTCAAGTTCACTCTGTTCCTTATTATTTTCTCTTTTCGATTCTGATTTGTTTCTTAAACTTCCTGTTGCAATTCTGTAGTGAGCTTCATGAGTCTCTGTACTGCAGCACAGCGTCTACTGTTCCCCTCCCCCACACTAAACTACACCAACTTCTTCCCAGTGGACTGCTGTTCCCCTCCCCCACACTAAACTACACCAACTTCTTCCCAGTGGACTGCTGTTCCCTCCCCCACACTAAACTACACCAACTTCTTCCCAGTGGACTGCTGTTCCCCTCCCCCACACTAAGCCATTTTACTGTTCCCCTCCCCCACACTAAACTTCCCAGTGGACTGCTGTTCCCCTCCCCCACGCTAAGCCATTCTACTGTTCCCCTCCCCCACACTAAACTACACCAACTTCTTCCCAGTGGACTGCTGTTCCCCTCCCCCACACTAAACTACACCAACTTCTTCCCAGTGGACTGCTGTTCCCCTCCCCCACACTAAACCATTTTACTGTTCCCCTCCCCCACACTAAACTTCCCAGTGGACTGCTGTTCCCCTCCCCCACACTAAGCCATTCTACTGTTCCCCTCCCCCACACTAAACTACACCAACTTCTTCCCAGTGGACTGCTGTTCCCCTCCCCCACACTAAACTACACCAACTTCTTCCCAGTGGACTGCTGTTCCCCTCCCCCACACTAAGCCATTTTACTGTTCCCCTCCCCCACACTAAACTTCCCAGTGGACTGCTGTTCCCCTCCTCCACACTAAACCATTCTACTGTTCCCCTCCCCCACACTAAACTACACCAACTTCTTCCCAGTGGACTGCGGTTCCCCTCCCCCACACTAAGCCATTCTACTGTTTCCCTCCCCCACTCTAAACTTCCCAGTGGCCAAATAAGCAACATCCTGGCCTACAGAAATATGAAACTGATTTCAGTGGAGGATTAACTGTCTATTTTCACCCAATTAACACTGGAAAACAATTTGGCCATCAAAACTGAATTTAAAACGATGTTATACAGCACTGAACAATTCTTAATTAATATCATGTCAAATTAATATCAAAATTCTCATTATGTTGAGGATGAGGTCAGAGGTTAAAATTATAAATCATTAATAAATAAAAACGTTCCCAAGGCCGCACCTGCTCGCTAATACTGAGTTATAAAAAAGTGCATAAATGGTGTGAAATCTTCCCTTTAAGGTGAAAGTCTCGGCTGTATTATGATGAGCGCGCAGTAGGTAAAGTCTCCTGTTGAACTTGTCCAGACCTCTGCCTCACTCACTCAATTCTGCACACTCAGCAGCACACGTGCGGAGAAGGGGCGGCCCTTCAATTAAGACTGCGCGATATAATATTTTGGGGAAAGGAGCTAAAAGTATGGAAGTCCTAAAAGGCCATTAATGATCCGTTTTTCGTTTTCATTTTCTCCTGATCTCGATATAACGAGTTGTCTTGTCGTGATCATGAATTAATTTTCTCGTGATCTCATCATAACTAAAGTTGTTTTCTCGTTATCACAAATTAATTTTCATTATGCACAATTCAGAAAAAATACTGGATTATAATTTTTTATGCATTAATGAAAACAATTCTTTTACAATGGCAGATTATAAAAGGTGCCACTCATTTTAATTGTAATTATTTAGTTTGACTTGGTTACTTTCTGTCACTAATGTAATGTATATATTATGTAAATATCACATTTGTAAGGTAGAATCCTTAATATGAAAAAAGTCTCCATGCTGGTGATGCTGTGGTTCTTTACATGGGCTTACAGATAAATTACATACATTTGCCTTTGTTCAGCTTTTGTGTGTAGCCACAGAGACTCGTAATATTCTACAGGCCATGTGAGTGACCAAAAGATGGAATAAGACACAGTTTTCATTGTACCAGGCAGCCTTGAGCATCTTTTCAACTGTGGAGGGGAGTTTTTTAGACTTTAATAGAACTCTAACTATGTCTGAAAGACACTTTTGGATGACTTTTTATACTAATAGATAGCTAGTGGAGAACTCCAATTCTTCTTACTCTTCTTTCGGCTTCTCCCATTAGGGGTTGCCACAGTTGATCCTGTAATCCTTGATTGTTGATCATCCGTCTCCACACCCCCCTGTCCTCTACATCTGCCTCTTTCAAACCAACTACCTGCATAGCATAACCTCCCAAATACAAAACACGTACGCAATTATTAGCGAATGAGACCCTTTGTATTGAAATATAAACTCAAATTGTAACAGGAAGGCAGTGCAGAGCACTTTACAATGAAGATATACTAAACTATTTCCTTGTGCCAACAGTCTGTATGATGCAATTTGTATCAACTTCATCCTTAAAAAACACAGAATGAATTACAAGAACAGTCAAATGTTCTGTCTCACAACACTAGCTATGTTATTTTCTTTGCTGTAATAAACTTTTATCAACATTTTTACACTTAGGGATATGGTGTTTTATTTACTATTGTGTGAAGTCTATAACAACACATTTTAGTATTATCGTAAATAATACCAAGCAAGAACACTGCAGGGACTTGAACCCCATCCAGGTGGTTGACCTGGAGTACCATTACCAGTGCATTTTTGCTTTTTGTTCTCATTTATATTATCGGGAAAGCAAAAAGTTGTGTTAGCAACAGCATGTGTTAATAAGGGATGCACAGTACTCACAATAACTGTTCTGTTCTGTTACGCTACATAATCCAATATTTTGTTCTATAGCAGAACACATTGCAAGAATAAGCTAAATGGTTACAGATGTGTTTACTATGCCAAGATCATGCTGTTGCAATGCAAGAACAAGAAACCTTTTGTAGGAAACTATTTTAACTCCTAATGGTTTTATACCTGAAGCAGAATGTACATGATTATTTTGCTAATGTAAATGTAATTACATTTAAATAACAGTAGATAATTTAGATAAGTGTTTTCTTATGGTCCTTGTCTTCTGTCAAATACTTCAACAGAGAATCAGAGACCATTTGAATTGAAAGTTTAAATGAGCAGAAAATTCCCTCGTGTGTGCTAAAGTACACTGGCACAATATCTGTGTGTACTGAGAAATTTGTCATACGTTTTATGTACACGTGGTCCATTAATGTTCCTTTTTCTGTTGTAGGTTCCTTAACATGTTGAATAAAACCCCTATCTGCTATAAAAGAGCACACAGAATTAGACTTTAATGCATCATTATTAAAGTCTCCCACAAGCACAATGTTATTTGAAATTGAAGGCAGCTGATCAATTAACCTGTACTGTCACCAATGATTCATCATGTGCCATAAAAGATGGCATTTCTTGAAGAGCTTCACAAATCTGATCATTACAGAAAATGGCCTTTTCACTAAAGTCTTTAATTGTTAACCCTGACAAACTCCTTACCCGCTCAAAGCTACATAAATCTGACCAGGTGCAAACACTTTACACTAACGACAGCAGTCTCAACAGTTAAACCCTGAACTTTATGTACTGTGCATGCCCATGCTAGTTTTAAAGGAAACTGACGCTGAAAACCAGCTTTCGTACAAACGTTTTCCTCTTCTACATATACAGGTGTAGAATGGAGCAATTTTGCTGCCTTAAATCAACATTGTTTTTGTCTTTTCAATCCCACATGACCATCATCACACTGAATGTATACAGTTACAGGTAACTTCTCTTTAGATGAACGTACGATATGAGTAACTACACCACAAACACCATTAACTAATCCATCATCAACATCTATGTTTATAATTAACAGAACACGTGCATCTATGCCTAAAAGTAACTTTTCTGCCAAACATGTGTTATGAACCTTTACATGATGCTCAGCTATTAATTCTATTTTGCCTGTTTTTTTACTCGGTGCATAATCCTCTGCCTCTATCATTTCAATTTCCGGGCACATTTTTATCACCTGCCTCACGTTGTGCATATGAACTTGATCATTTGTAGCATAAATGTGCAAAGATACATTATCTTCCTCAACCTGGTCACAACTTGATAATATGATTACATCATCTTTGTTTAGTGCAGTTGTTTTGCTTCTTTGCCTTAACCTGTTTAACATTTCAGCAAAATGACTGTCCTTTTGTCTAACAACCTGTGTGAGTTCAACAACACTAAAACATCTCCATAAACTCATTTCAGGTACGTCCACATACACTGCTTTTCCCTTCACAGGAGGCAATTGGAAAAAGTCCAACAGCAATTACACTCACATCACCAAAAGCAGACAAATCTCCACTCTGTTTCATTTCACGTAATCTTCCATGTATATATGCCAATAATTTATGATCAACCATAGATATTTCCTCTATGATTAGTATTTAATTTGTCCTCACCCAACAGAGTGTATGGCAACTTTACATTTGTGCCAATACTGAATGTGTTGTGAATTGTTGCAGCCTTTAAATTGTATGCTGCAATGCCTGTTGATGTTAAAGCAACACAAATATCATCTGCATTCAAAGAAATCTGAGACAATAGTCGTGAAGACTCATATTTTAACACCACTGCCCTATTTTATTAAAACCAGCCATCTGGGTTTTGTTTAAGGAACGAATGATGCTCAACCCTTCAACACGACTGCAACTCGTTGTGTAGAACTTGCAATGGTAAACTCATACGAACTGAATCCTCACCCGTGGGAATAAACTGAACATTTCTGGAACACTCCTTTAAATGTATATTTGTCAACCTATACACTGCCTCTTGTGCAACTTCACGATTATGCAAGTACACACTGCCTCATTTATTTAAAGCTTGTTTGGCATCGACATTACCCTGAGTTGTAGCTTCCCGTTGAGCATTCGCTAATAATAAACCCATTTCCCTCTCAGATTTTGAAATGTAGGAAATTATATAAACAATACATGCATAAGCATCAGTTACATACTGAATATCCAGATTGGCATTCCAGCATAAAAGAGCAAATTTATTATACTGATTAACCCACGCTTCATTTAATTGCTGTTTCAACACAATATGCGTGGTATTATTTACACGCCTATATGCCATTTCAAATAAATCCTGATTCATTCCTACACTTTCAAACACACTTTCTACAGACTTGAACTGCTCTTCTGAAACAGCTGTTTTAACTGCTGATGTTATATTCTGAGCACCATCTGCATTCATTTGGTTATTTTCACATGTACTTTCACCAGATCCTTCTTTCTCAGACTCATCTTCCACTTTCCTTCGACAAATAAAAGTTCTGCTTGTTGGTGGTTTAGGAAAATTAAAACGACAAACTGTTTTTTTCTTTTTACATGTTTTAGAATGGTGTTTACTGTGAAGTTGCACTGATGTAATAATATTGTGCAATTCCTCATTTTCACTAGAAACCATATTTGTCAACAAACTCAACAACTTCATCAGAATTTGTATCTATCTGTATCTTTTTAATCCAAAACAAACAATGAACATGTGGAGAACCACGCTGCTGAAATACAACCCTGTAAAAATCATCTACAATTTTTCCTCTAGGTTAAACAGGAGACATAAGAACTTCTCTCAAAAAACAATGGCACCTAAAATCAAACATGCGAGCTGCAGTAACAGGATTGCGATGCAAAAGCTCACATTTTTATCAGCTCATTCCCGTTGTTCTAAAGTTTCATGTCTTCCTTGTTGCTTTAAAATGCTTGACATCAAAGATGTCCATCTCATGTCAGCAGATGAAAATGAAGAAAACCAAGTAGGTATACGTAACTGTCTCTCCATTGCAAACAAATCTTTTTGCCGCCTTGCCAAAAAGATGGAATGGCACGGAGTGGCTTCAAAAACCTACATCCTTCATCATAATTTAGTTCTTGTCTTAAAGAGTCTGTGTCTTTAAACATTTCACTTCGAATAGGCTTATTAAATCCTTTCCCCTTTTCTTAATGCTACTGATACAGTAGGCTCACTAGCGCCCCCATTTGTCTAAAATGTGGCCAAATGGGTCAGTAACATAAATAGTCCCCTGATATTTACCCACTTGATGCACGAGCCAACCGTGCATTGTTTTCTGGGAGGCGCCGTATAGCGATAAAAAAACGTGCGAGGGCCCGCCATCGCTGCTTGCAGCTATATTAATTTTTTTTTTTATTTCGCGAAAACTCATGAAACTTTGCACACACAGCGGAAATGTTGAAACTTTAGGTAGGTCATGTTCTTCTAAAGTGGGTGTGGCAAAATGGCTCAACAGTGCCACCTATACACTTTCATGTCTGAAAATCGGTACACACATGTAAACACACTAATACCTACAAAAAAGTCTCTTGGTACAAAATCCAACACTCAACAGGAAGTTGGGTATTTTTAATTTTATGAGCAAATTTTTTGTCATTTTGGCCATTCTCACATGTTGTATTTTAACAAGCTCCTCCTAGAGATTTGTTCAGATCAACACCAAATTCAGTAAGCATAATCTAAAGGCCTTTGCAATGTTAAATTGCGAAGATCTAGAGTTTTTTCAAAGGGCGTGTCCATGGTGGTCTGACAAATTTCGACGATTCGCCATGAAAAAGGGAAGTTGCTATAACTTAGACATACAATGTCCAATCTGCCCCAAACAAGACATGATTGATAAGACTCCTGATCTGACCAGATCTACATTTCCATAATCAGTTATAGTCATAGCACCACCTGCTGGCAACAGGAAGTGTCATGTTTTACTGTGCAATTAACTATTCCTAGAAATTTAATGACATCAACATTTTCTTTGGCCAGTCTTATCTGAAGGCCTTGTGAAGATCTTGAGTTTTCGTTAAAGGGCATGTCCATGGTGCCATGACAAAGTTGTCAATTAAAGATGTCTTGCCATGGAAATAAAAGTTGTAACTCATAAAGCCATAAAAAGTCAAAGTTTTGAAACTACATAAATTCCAAAGAAAAACGTGCATTAGCAACAACATAAGTGGAAGTAGTGCTTTATATGGACAAATTATTTTAGGAGTAATATTGTGGACCCAAGTAAAAAATCTAGGAACATACATCAGATCAATGTAAAAGTTTAATTAATAGGCAAAAAGAAGAGGTTTTTAAATGTTGTATTTTAAATTATGTTTAAGTGTGATTTCATTAAAAGTTATTATCTGAAACACCAGGAGCACAAAGTAATTATTGTTAGCTATGCAAGATAATTATATCATGAGTGACTGAAGTGGTTGCATTGCTGAGTGCAAAAAGTATATAATTTAGAATAACAAGTTTTGTTAGTGCAACTGCAAATTAGTTCACATAAAATATATAGAAAGTTTAAAAATGTAAATGTTGCATTGCAGGAAAAGAAAACATTTTGAAAGTCATATTTGTACTACAAGTATGTAAATATGTTAAACTTTAATTTCTACCTTGCAGTCACCAAGCCTTACAATCCAGCAGTATATGGCTCAGTAGAGATAAAGCATCCACAAGAACACCCTCTCCACCTCCGTTACCAAACAAAGCTGACCTGTTGTTTTTTCACACTTTTAACCTGTAGCTCATCAGATGAAGAAATATGAATAGAAGAATAATAGAATAGTAGTTTAAAATGTAAATCTGTTGCAAGAAGGAAAATATACCTACATTTTAAAAGTCGCAACTGGATATAAATTCTCTTTCCTTTGTCAAAAGAATTTGTTTAACATGATCCACTTGAAATTTTTCCCTGCAGTGTATATAGAGTTAAATTACCCACAAGGATTCTCCTTCCACCTCATTTGCCAAATAAAGCTGAACATTTACAACCTTATTTAAAACCTACAACTGGTCAGATTCCTCCATTTCTGTGTTAAAAGTATTTATTTTTATATATATTTATATTTATATATTTATATTTTAAGGGACACTACTGCTTTATCAACAGTAATTCCTTGTACTTTATGTACTGTACAAGCCCAAGCAAGTTTAAGTGGAAATTGTCGTCATACTCCCCCTTTTACTATTAATTTTTTCCTCTTCTGGTTTGATACCAGTAGAGGAAAAAATTCTCCACCACCCCACTGCTGCGCTCCCTCCACTGGCTTCCAGTAGCTGCACGTATCAGATTCAAAACACTGATGCTTGCCTGCAAGGCCAAAAATGGACCAGCACCATCCTCCCTCTGTGACCTCATCACATCTCGCACTGCACCACGCTGTCTGAGATCCTCCAGCACTGCTCGACTGGTACCACCTTCTCTCAGATTGAGAGGTAAGTACAATTCAAGGCTCTTCTCTGTTCTGGCACCGAGGTGGTGGAATGAACTTCCCCTAGATGTCCGTACAGCAGAGTCCCTGATTATCTTTAAGCGACGACTGAAGACCTACCTCTTCCTGAAATACTTAAATTAGCACTTTCCAAGTTTGTAGAATTCGAGTTATATTTATATTGAGTTTGTATTCTTGCGTACCAGTGTAGATTTATTCACTACTAGAGATTTAAAGCACTTTTGTACGTCGCTCTGGATAAGGGCGTCTGCTAAATGCCGCAAATGTAAATGTAAATGAATCCATTTCAACTGCTGTAGTATATGCAGAACATTTCCTCCTTTGTGCACCAACCTGATTGTCATCAAATTTAACATACACTGTTTGAGGGAACATGTTGTCATTGTTTGGAAAAACTGTGTGTGTTACTGTGCCACACACCCCATTAACAAGCCCATCCATAACATCTACATTTTTGCATAGCATTACACGAGCGCTTTTCCCTAAAAGCAGTGTTTCATCTAAATATGTATTATAGGTTTTGGAATGAGGACCATTTTTCAATTCAAGTTTCCCTGTCTTGTTATTAGGTGTAAAATCTTGAGCTTCAATTGCAACATATTCAGGGCACGTTTTACACAGTTGCTGAACATTATGCTCATTTTCCTGTCTGTTGGTTAGAAATATGTGTAAAGCTGAGCTGTCTTCATTGGTTTCATGGTTTCCTAATAACTCAATGTCACTGTTTAACATTGGTTCCACTTTGTACGAATTCTTATTCTATTTAGTAACTCTGCAAACATATCTTTTTGTCTAACTACTGTTTTTAGTTCCACGACTGAAAATACAGCATAGGTTAATATTAACATAGGTTAATACCTGTGTTAATAAAGGGGTTTTCCTTTAACTGGAGGCAACTGAAAAAAATCTCCAACTGCAATGACACTTACATTTCCAAAGGGAGAAAAGTCACCAGTTTGTTTAATCTGTCTTAACCTACCGTGAATATATGCTAATAGATTGTGATCAACCATGGAGATCTCATCTATGATCAAAATCTGCAGATCACTATATTTAGCACGCAAACAATTAAGCTTTTCCTCACCCAGAGGTATGTATGGTAAACGGACGTCTTTCCCAATGCTAAATGTATGATGAATAGTTGTTCCATGTAAATTATAAGCAGCAATCCCAGTAGGAGCAGTTAATAAAATACATGTTTAGTCAGGATGACGACACACTGTTGATAGTAACCTTATTGCTTCATATTGAATAGCTTTAATTAAATGACTTTTTCCTGTTCCTGCACCACCAGTAATACATTTATGTAATGGATCTGGGGTTTTCTCTATTATTTTATCTAAGCACCATTGTCGAATTTGATAAAAAAAAAGATAATTGTGTATCATTTAAAGATCTAATTAAGGCCAAGCCATCGCTTCTACACATTATATTATTTTTCTTTTCCAAGTGTGCAACTTTTCCTTTAACTGATGCTAAGTCTGGAATATTTTCATTTGTTCTTCCACTAGCTGTTTTCTTTCTTTTATTTCTCTACACAAAGTAAATGCTCGAACTCTTGCTCTGGGCACAGGTCACACCAGCCATCTACTATTACACCCTTACTGTCTATAGTCTCTTGGATATTATCTAATTCATCTGCTTCCATTTCAAATTTCTTTCTATTTAAATCAACTACTGACTTGACTGAATGTCTGGATCCATCACTAAATGTTACATGACCATTTCTGTACAATTGTTCAAATGTCTCACAGTTTAGAGATTTTAGTTCTGTATCTACACGGTATGGTAAAAACAACTGCAGACTACTTTCATAAAACCATTCTGGATTTTTTTCCTCAGAAAAGCGCACATAACGAACAACTGCAGGTTGCGTTCGTGTTCTTTTTGTGATAAAACCATATTCATTTTGTAATTTAGGTGACTTTGATTTTCATTTTTAGTTAAATGCAATATTCTGATGCAAATGTTGCCATACACATATCGTTCAAATCAACTGGTCTGTTCTTATAGCGATCTACAATACTAGTCATCCACATGTCTTTTGTTGTAAGGTTATTTGATGTTGCTTTTTGCTTCAACACATTTAAAGGAAGACTCATTTTAATGATATTGTCCCTGTTGGCACAAACACAACTTTCCTCGAACACTCTTTCAGATGCATATTTGTTACCCTGTACACAGATTCTTGAGCACACACATCTCTACTATGTAAATAAACACTGGCAAGATTTTTCAGTGCCTCTTTTGCATAACATTTCCCTCTTTAAGTGCTTCTCTTGTGCATTGGTTTAACAACAATCCTATTTCTCTTTCTGACTTTGATATATAAGAAATGATATAGACTACACAAGCATATGCATCTACAACATACTGGATATCTAAATTTGCATTCCAACACTTTAATAGTGGCTTGCTATACTGATTGATCCAAACCTCATTGACCTCTCTTTTCAGCACAACTTGTGTATTTCTACTCACAGATTTATATGCAAGTTCAAAAATTGATTGATCTATACTTGGTTACACTGTTATAATTGCATTTCTCTTCTGAAAGAGCCTTTTTGATGGCTAACAAAATTTTACCTGCCTTTTCTCTTTTAAAATCTGTCTGACCCTGATTTCCACATGCACATTTATTAGTTACATTATTAGTCTTATCTGCATGACAGTTACACTGACTTTTTACATCACTTTTACCACGACATATAAAGGTTCGAGCAGATACTGGCCTGGGAAAATTAAATCGCACACCGTATTTTTCTTTTTACAAATTTTGGAATGGGGTTTTGAATGCTGCTGCACAGATGTAACAATCTCCAATAATGAGTCATCCTGTGATGGTAATTCACAAATTACATATTTAGCAATAAATTGAATGACCTCTTCATCTGTATTTCTATCAATTAGTGGGGCATTCCAATCCAAAACAGGCAATGGACATGTGGTGAACCACGCTGCTGAAATTAAACACGATAAAATAATCCTTAATTTTACCTATTGGATGGTATGAAGACTAAAGTAACAATTAAAAAAACAATGCCACCGGAAATCAAACATTTTGTGCTGTGACAGGATTGCGACGCAAAAGCTTACACCTATCTGCCCATTGAATTGTTCTATTGTCTGTGTTTTTCCTTCTTGTTTCAAAATACTAAAAAGATTATTCCATCACATATCTGCGGATGAAAATGAACAAAACCAACTTTTTTTAACCATAGAGCCACTTTTTCCTTTACGCAATGCAATAGATACATTTGACAACCTGTTGAATTCAGAAATGTACTGCGCAAAAAATAATATTCTACATTCCGTGCAAACCTACCGTCAGCATGCAAAATCCGGTTGTTAAATATCTTGACAATGTCAAACGCCTGTCTGATTTTCATGGTATGTATTCCATCCCTGTGGAAATAACACTGGAAGCATTTAGTTCATTGGCAAAATCAGAAAGTATTGAACAGGATTATTCCCTCTGCTGCTGCCAGATCATATTTCATCAAATACTGATCTAGTGCTTCCTGACCAACGTCAACAGGCATAAGACACGTATCCTGAAACATGCAATGTTGCTGTCTGTCATGCAAAAGCTCATCTTCACCAACCTTACAGACACTTCACCATGTTCTGCATCCACATCAGTCTCTTGTTCTAAAACACCATCTTGTTCACAACAAAACTCATTCAGCCAAACTTCATTAAACTCTACATCTTTATAATGCACATTTATCTGTTTTAAACAGTTTAATGCTTGTCTTATGTGCATTGTGTCAACAAACTGATATTTATAATGGCCTTTATCAAAGCTGTGCTCTTTTTGACATAATCATCTTTATTACAATTTAAAACCTGATGTCAAAATAACAATCTTTGGCAAACACAACACACAAAATCTGCTCCCATCTTTTACCAATTCCAAAAATGCTTCATAACAAAATCAAACTGTGTTTAAAATTTGTTCATATAATACCACCTCCTTATGCAACACAATTTCATGATACTTTAATTCACTACCATACTTTCTCTGAATTCTTTCTAAACATACTGCTGCATTTCAGGCAAATTACCAACTTTTCTCAGCATGTTGAACACAAACTATTGGCTCAAAATGATTATTTACACCATGTTTTAAATAAATTCCACTTCCCAACAATGCACTCATGCAACTGTATTTGACCCATTTCTCCCCATTACACAGAAATAGATCTACTCCTAAAGCATTTGCTGTACCTTGAATTCTATGTTGAAGCACAAATCCAACATATTGCATTTGTGATTTGGAAATATTCTGACATTGAAGCAAATTCTTCACCTACTAACTTCATGAGTTTCACTGTTATGCATATACTTCACAACAGCAAGTCTTATTTTCCCATGACTCTTTTCAGAACCAGTAATGACTTGTGACACTGCTCTAAAAAAACTATTGCCATCCTCTACAACTTTTGTAAACACAACAGAAAAGTCATATTTTTCTATGACTTTTGTGTACCACTTACAGCTTGAGAGATGGCTCGAAAAAAAACAGTTCCCATCAGCCATTATACTTTAATATTTTTGCATGGAACTCCTAATAAACCAATGTGTGAAAATACTGGAACATTTTGTTCTTCAAAATCCACCTTTAAACGAGTACAAAGTTTGAGAAACATGCTTACAAATAGGACTACACCATGTTTCTCTTTTGTACATCACTAACAAACTCAACACCTGATTTAACATAAACATCGCATCTTTTTCGTTTCTTTGAAGGACAATTACTTACTGAAATATTACGAGACATATTTCAAATGTCTCGTCACAGCCTTATAGCTCTCTGCCGCTCTTACGCACTTTGTATGTTTCTCATTTTTATTTTTATGTATTGTTCTGTGTAACTTTCACAGATGTATTTGTGACACGCATGCCAGCTATTTCTAAAGGTTTTCCTTCTCAGTCAGCCCTTTAGATAATAGGCAATGTGCTTATGCAAATCTTTTACAGAGGAAAAATGACCACACTCCTTCCATTTCCATCAGCCATGCCAAGAGCATTTTGTGCATGAGAGTCAATCAGTGCATACTGTCCATTGTGAGAAATTATTGCACATGTACTACTACACAATGTCAAAAGACATGAGTCATACTGTGCAAACATTTTTTCCAATCCAGCTGAAAGACTGCTGTAGACACCACTCTCAATAAATTCACCATCAACCACATCTATATCACCACTGACAAAGTCACCATATTCAAACAAAAAACTTCTCCATCAATAACTGATTCTTTTGGCAAATCAGTAACGGCCAACAGATTGGATTCATGTGTAACTTATTAGCATCTCGCAAAGCTGTGTGCAACTCATCACCTAAAAGGCGAAGGAAAGCAAACTAAGATATCCGTTTGAGACGAGTAATCCAAAACGAAAGTGAATGTCCAACGGAAAACTAAACCTGAACTGAAAGCAACTCCACGGCAACGAGTAATCCAACGCGGAAACAGAGTCCTGGGAACAGAACCAGCGGGAAGGCAGGTAGTCGCGAA